>CM053026.1:772630372-772690365 GCA_028564925.1 Lithobates sylvaticus | reverse complement strand
GTCCCCATTTCCAGGGGGCCGAGAACCAGATACGTACGGGAGGCCTTCCCCTGCTACATCGGGCTCACCTGTCTGGTGCGTGAAGCCTGACAGTATCGGACAGCCATGTCTGAGTCCGAGCAGGGGGTCTCTCCCATGGAGGACTTGTGTAGACACCTGGCGGGTCTCACACAAGCTGTGGAAAATCTTCAAGAGTCCTACACCAGACTGGAAGGACAGGTCCAGGTCCTCGCATCCCCCGCGCGCCAGCAAGCCGCTCCCGGGGCGGGACCAGCACCCTCAGTAGTGATGCTACCCCCGGAACCCAAGGTACCAATCCCCGAGAGATTCTCTGGAGACCGTAGGAAATTCCGGTCATTCTGCAGCGCCTGCGAGCTCTACTTTGCGTTGCAACCACGCACCTTCTCTTTGGAGGCAACCAAGGTGGGCTTCGTTATCTCCCTCCTGTCCGGGGAGCCTCAGACCTGGGCCCACCGCCTCCTGCGACAGAAGCCGCCCGTTCTGGATAACCTGGGCGCCTTCTTTGCCACCATGGCCCAGCTTTACGAGGACCCCCAACTAAAAGCGACTGCCGAGACCGCTCTGCACGCTCTGCAACAGGGGCGTAGAGCTGTTGAAGATTATGTAGCCGAATTCAGACACTGGAGTTCCGACACGGAATGGAATGACGCGGCTCTGTGCTACCAATTCCGCATGGGATTGTCAGAGTCCCTAAAGGACGAACTGGCACGGGTTGGCGTCCCACAGTCCCTGGAAGAGTTGATTAACGTATCTATCCAGATTGACCGGCGACTCAGAGAACGTCGTTCAGAGAGGGTCTCCAATCAGTACCGGCCCACCTGGGTCCTCCCCAAGGTCCCCAGTGCGCCCGGGCCTTTCCGCCCAGCCTCCTTTGCTCCCTCTGCTTCAGTACCTGATACTTCGGAGCCCATGCAGCTTGGGCTTATCCGTCCCTCACTCACCGTGGAAGAACGGCAACGCCGAAGGATCAACAACCTGTGCATGTACTGTGGCGAACCGGGTCACTATGTGAGAGCTTGTCCCAATAAGACACGTAAGTCACCTCTCGTTTCTCCTAAATCTGCACCTCCCTTGCCTAAACTTGCATCTCACCTTGCTCTCTCTGTTGTCCTACAGCTTTCCGACAAGGATATCCCAGTACCAGTCATAATTGACTCCGGAGCCTGTAGCTGCTTTATCGACCTTACCTTCGCCACCCACCACCACATTCCTCTCCGATCTAAGACTCAAAGCCTCGCAGTACACTTGGCAGATGGCACCACTCTCAGCTCTGGTCCCGTTACACAGGAAACCATTCCCCTACTGGCTACCATGGGCTCAGCCCACCGAGAGCTCCTGTGCTTGGATGCCATTTCGTCTCCTCTCTTCCCCATTATACTGGGAATGCCGTGGTTAAAGGCCCACAACCCTAGCATCGATTGGGTCACAGGCGAAATCAAGTTTGCCTCCGGATACTGCCAGCAGCATTGCTTACACCAACTGCCTGCGGGGTCATCCCCATTGTTGTATCTGGACGTTTATGTTGAGTTGCAACAAGCAATTCCAGCACCTTATCGGGACTTTCTGGATGTTTTTAGCAAAAAGGGGGCGGAGACCTTGCCACCGCACAGGCCCTACGATTGCCCGATAGAGCTTTTGCCCGGGACCGAAGTTCCCTTCGGGAGGATCTTCCCACTCACTGAGCAGGAGTTGGCAACTCTGAAGGTTTATATAGATGAAAACCTCGCCAAGGGGTTTATCCGTCCGTCTACCTCTCCGGCCGGGGCCGGAATCTTCTTTGTCGAAAAAAAGGACCACTCCTTACGGCCGTGTATCGACTACCGGGAGCTCAACAAAATAACGATTAAAAACCGTTACCCGCTGCCCCTGGTACCGGAGCTCTTCCAGAGACTAGGATCTGCAGTGGTCTTTACCAAGCTCGACCTCCGTGGGGCCTATAACTTGATTCGCATCAGAGAGGGGGATGAGTGGAAGACTGCCTTCCGTACTCGTTTCGGGCACTTCGAGTATCTTGTCATGCCTTTCGGTCTGTGCAACGCGCCTGCAACCTTTCAGCATTTTGTTAACGACATTTTTCATGATCTATTGGACTTATACGTTATAGTTTACCTGGATGACATCCTGATTTTTTCTTCATCTGTCCCCGACCACCGCAGGCACGTGCGAAATGTTCTCCTTCGGCTCAGGCAGCACGGGCTTTACGCCAAACTGGAGAAATGTGAATTCGAACTACAAACCATACAGTTTCTTGGCCTAGTCATCTCCATCGATGGTATCAAAATGGACCCTCAAAAGGTGTCCGCCATCCTGGAATGGCCTGCCCCAACTGATAAAAAGGGAGTCCAACGCTTCGTAGGCTTTGCTAACTTTTACCGGAAATTTATCAGGAATTTTTCTGCAATTATCTCCCCCATCACTGACCTCACCAAGCAAGGAAATCGGTTTTGCTGGTCCCCTGGTGCGCAAGTAGCCTTTGAAAGGTTGAAGGAACTGTTCACCTCCGCGTCCATCCTGAAACACCCTGACCCTGTGTTGCCCTTCGTCCTTGAAGTGGACGCCTCAGAAATCGCTGTGGGGGCCGTGCTCTCCCAGCGACAAGGGGCCAAGGCCCTTCTGTTTCCGGTGGCCTTCTTCTCTCGCAAACTCTCTTCGGCAGAGAGAAATTATGACGTGGGGGACCGGGAGCTCCTGGCCATCAAGGCCGCCTTAGAAGAGTGGCGCTACTTACTGGAAGGTGCTGCACACCCCATCTTGGTCTATACCGACCACAAGAACCTGGAATACCTGCGGACGGCTAAAAGGCTGAGGCCACGACAGGCAAGATGGGCTCTATTCTTTTCCAGGTTCTTGTTCCACATTACTTATAGACCCGGCTCAAAAAATACTAAAGCTGACGCTTTGTCTCGTATGTTTCATGAGGCTGAAGTACCTCTACCCCCGGACACTATCCTGTCAGCCGGAAACTTCTTGCTACTCCAGGGGGACCTCCTATCCCGCATGAAACAAGCTTCGGTGGAAGGGACCCCACCCGTTGGAGACGAGGTTAAGATGTTAGATGGGGTGTTCTGGTATAAGGACAAGATACTGGTCCCCGAAGGCCTGAGGGTGGAGGTTATGGGACTCTGTCACGACCATAAGTTGGCCGGACATTTCGGTACCCGGAAGACCACAGAATTGGTGCAGCGCACGTTCTGGTGGCCGCAGTTGACGAAGGACTGCAAAACCTATGTGGAAACCTGTACCACCTGTGCCCGGAGCAAGACGTCCCGTGCCAAGACATGGGGCTTGCTAAAACCCCTGCCCGTTCCGGAAAGACCTTGGAGGATGATATCCATGGATTTTATCGTGGAACTCCCTTTAGCGGAGGGATTCTCCACCATTTTCGTTGTGGTCGACAGGTTGTCGAAGATGGCCCATTTCCTACCCATGAAGGGTACCCCTTCGGCCTTGGAAACAGCAAGGATCTTCGTCAAGGAGATAGTGAAGCTGCATGGAGTTCCCGCAAGCATCGTGTCTGATCGCGGTGTTCAATTTACCTCCAAGTTCTGGAAGGCCCTCTGCGGCTCCCTGGAGATCGAGTTGGCATTCTCGTCCGCCTATCACCCCCAGACGAACGGGCAGATGGAGAGAACTAACCAGACCCTGGAGCAGTACCTCCGCTGCTTCTCTGCCTTCTCGCAGGACGATTGGGCCTCGCTACTACCCATGGCCGAGTTTGCGTACAATAATTCTCTGCACTCCGCGATCAAGCAAACGCCCTTCTTCGCCAACTATGGCTACCACCCAACTTTCCTGCCTGGTTCCATACCTGAATGTTCTATCCCTGCAGTGTCCGAAATGATGGACCAAGCCCTCCTCATCCTCTCTCACCCAGGCTCAGGGTACTGGCAGAGCAGCTGCCAACGCGTACTCAATGGCATCATCAGGCACCCCTTCCCTAGAACCACCATGTCCTCCTGAGGAGTCCCCCGAACTGTTTGAGAACAGTGTTGGGTACATGCTCCAGGAGGATGCCCAACGTTTTGAAGGCTAGGATGATGATACCCAGCTAGAGGAAGGCAGTAGCGTGCGCGCAGAGAGAGGGGATGCTCAAGGACAGCAATCTGGCAGTCATGTTCCACCAGCTGCAGCTTACTGCCAGGTTTGCTCCAGTGGTGAAGAGGGAGGGGATGATGAGGTCACTGACTCCACGTGGGTGCCTGAAGGGAGAGAGGAGGAGGAGGAGGCGGCGGCACATGTCCAACGAGGCAGGATGCCCTCTGGAGGCCAGCTAGAGGCCAGCACACCAACTGAATCACACCGCAGAGCTCCGCCTGTGCAGAGCGCTGCCTCTGTACGTTATCACAAAAGTTCTTTGGTGTGGGCCTTTTTTGAGACGAGTGCATCAGATCGCACCACTGCTATTTGCAACATATGTCTCAAGCGTATCTCGCGTGGCCAAAACATCAGCCGCTTTGGCACCACAAGCATGACCAGACATATGTCGACCTGCCATGCAGCTCGTTGGCAAGCGCACATTAAAGACCCACACCAAAGAACAAAGCGGACCTCTCCTTGCTCCTCATCAGCTGGGATCTCCAACCCCACTATATCTTCAGTCCTCTCTAAAAGCTGCTATGAGAGGAATTAAGGTGTAGAATTAGGTGTGTCACAGCCAAGTACTTGCAGTACACCGACGTCCGATTCTACCAGGCAAAATTTCCCTGTCCCAGCTGCTGGACCGTCAAAGAAGTTTACTCCCAGTCATCCACATGCCCAGCGGTTGAATGTTAGCTTGGCTAAATTGCTAGCACTTCAACTGCTACCTTTTCAGATGGTAGACTCTGCCCCCTTCCGTGAGTTTGTTCAATGTGCGGTTTCTCAGTGGCAGGTTCCCAAACGCCACTTTTTCTCACGGAAGGCGATTCCGGCTCTCTACCGGCATGTGGAAGGCAATGTCCATGCCTCGCTGGACAGGGCGGTCAGCGGTAAGGTGCATATTACCGCTGACTCATGGTCCAGCAGGCATTGTCAGGGAGGTTACCTGTCTTTCACGGCCCATTGGGTCACTCTATTGGCAGCTGGGAGGGTTGCAGGACAAGGTGCAGTAGTGTTGGAGGTTGTTCCGCCACCACTCCTCCAAAATGCTACTACTGGTTGTGACACACCTCTCTCCTCCACCCCCTCCTCTTCTTCTTCCTCCATGGCCTCTTCGAGTGCTCTGTCCTCGGAACCAGCGGCGCTCCATAGGCGTACAAGGGGCTACGCGAGTACGCAGGCAAAAAGATGCCATGCCGTGCTTGCGCTGGTGTGTTTGGGGGACAGGAGCCACACTGGGGCAGAGGTTCTGGCAGCTTTGCAGGGGCAGGCCGAGAGGTGGTTGACGCCACGCCAGCTTAAGCCAGGAATGGTGGTTTCTGACAATGGCACCAACCTCCTCTCTGCCCTGCGACAGGGGCAGCTGACCCATGTGCCCTGTATGGCTCATGTCCTCAACCTGGTGGTGCAGCGGTTCTTGGGCAGGTACCCAGGCTTACAGGATGTCCTGAGGCAGGCCAGGAAAGTCTGTGTGCATTTCCGCTGATCGTATAATGCCAGTGCTCGGCTGGCTGAGCTGCAAAAGGAGTTGAACCTGCCCAAGAACCGCCTTATATGTGACATGCCCACCAGGTGGAACTCAACGTTGGCCATGCTGCAGCGACTGCACACGCAGCAGAGGGCCATCAATGAGTACCTGTGCCACTACGGCACCAGGACAGGGTCAGGGGAGCTTGGTTTTTTTTTCCCCACGCCAGTGGAGCATGATCAGGGATGCATGCACTGTCCTGTCACCATTTGAGGAGGCCACGAGGATGGTGAGCAGTGACAGTGCATGCATCAGTGACACTGTACCTCTTGAACACCTGATGGAGCATACGCTGCGTGGGATAATGGACAGGGCACTTGAGGCAGAACAGAGGCAGGAAGATGAGGACTTCCTTGCCTCTCAAGGCCCCCTTTTTCCAGACAGTGTTCCTTCTGTCCCACCCATCACACAGGAGGAGGATGAGGAGGAGGAGGATTGTGTGAGCATGGAGGTGGAGCCTGGCACTCAGCATCAGCAGCAGCAGTCTTTTAGGGATGATGTACAGTCCCAACAAACCAGTGGACTTGTACATGGCTGGGAGGAGGTGGCTGGCGATCATGTCGTCCTCAGTGACCTAGAAGACTCCGGACCGAATGCCTCAGCTAACCTACGTTGCATGGCCTCCCTGATCCTGCAAAGCCTGTGGAAGGATCCTCGTATTCTTCGGATCAAGGAGAGGGACCATTACTGGCTGGCCACTCTCCTTGCTCCACGGTACAAGGGTAAGGTTGCGGACCTTATCTTGCCATCGTAGAGGATGAGACATCTCAGGGAGGCCTTGCAGAAAGGTCTGTGCAACGCGTTCCCAGAGACTGGGAGGTTACAAACTCCTGGTCCTGGACGACGAGTTGCTGAGGCTTCAATTTTTTAGTCCGCAGCCCCAAGGTATGATTGGTTCCAGCAACCATCGCCAGTGTCTGATATACATGGTGCAGGAATACCTAGGGGCAAGGTCAGACTTGGACACCTTTCCCTCTGGCTTACTGGGTCTTGAGGATGGATCACTGGCCAGAGCTTGCACAGTATGCAATTGAGCTACTGACCTGTCCTGCATCCAGCGTTCTTTCCGAACGCACATTCAGTGCTGCTGGAGGATTTGTCACCGATCACAGGGTGCGCCTGTCCACCGACTCGGTTGATCGACTGACCTTCATAAAGATGAATCAGTCTTGAATCACCACCAGCTACCAGGCACCTGAAGCGGATATAACAGAATAATTTATAATGTCACATCCCTTCAAGACTGCCTATGCTGATGCTGAGTGACTGTCCTGTTATGTTCACTGACTATCCTCTTCCTCCTCCTCAATGATCCATTCCTTGGATTTTTTTCTTTCTGGCTAAGGCCCAATTTTTCAGCCCCTGTTTAACAGGGGCATGTAATTACATTTTTTTTATGCAATGCTTTGCAACAGGTCTCATTGCTGTACTCAGAGTACAGTATCTGTGAGGGGTTGCAGTGTTGTGGCACCAGCACCAGTGCCTAAGGCACAATTTTTCTGCCCCTGTTTAACAGGGGTGTGTAATTACATTTTTTTTTATGCAATGCTTTGCAACAGGTCTCATTGCTGTGCTCAGAGTACAGTATCTGTGGGGGTTGCAGTGTTGTGGCACCAGCACCAGTGCCTTAGGCACAATTTTTCAGCCCCTGTTTAACAGGGGCGTGTAATTACAATTTTTTAAGCAATGCTTTGCAACAGGTCTCATTGCTGTGCTCAGAGTACAGTATCTGTGAGGGGTTGCAGTGTTGTGGCACCAGCACCAGTGCCTAAGGCACAATTTTCTGCCCCTGTTTAACAGGGGTGTGTAATTACAATTTTTTATGCAATGCTTTGCAACAGGTCTCATTACTGTGCTCAGAGTACAGTATCTGTGAGGGGTTGCAGTGTTGTGGCACCAGCACCAGTGCCTAAGGCACAATTTTTTCAGCCCCTGTTTAACAGGGGCGTGTAATTACATTTTTTTAAGCAATGCTTTGCAACAGGTCTCATTGCTGTGCTCAGAGTACAGTATCTGTGAGGGGTTGCAGTGTTGTGGCACCAGCACCAGTGCCTAAGGCACAATATTTCAGCCCCTGTTTAACAGGGGCGTGTAATTACAAATCTTGATCTAATAGTTCACAGCAGGGCCCATTCCTGCGCCCACCAAGAGTAACTGTGAGGGCTTACAGTCTTGTGGCAACACCGTCCACCACCAAAGGCCCAATTTTTCAGCCCCTGTTTAACAGGGGCGTGTAATTACAAATATTGATCTAATAATTCTCAGCAGGGCCCATTCCTGCACCCACCAAGAGTAACTTTGAGAACTTACAGTCTTGTGGCAACACAGTCCACCACCACCACCACCAAAGGCCCAATTTTTCTGCCCTGTTCAACAGGTGCATGCAATTACAAATCTTGATCTAATAATTCACAGCAGGGCCAATTCCTGTGCCCACCAAAAGTAACTGTGAGGGCTTACAGTGTTGTGGCTACACCAACATCTAATGGGGCAAATTTCTGCAGAGTATATACGCCAGGCCCCTACTTTCAAACATCCAACTTACAAACGACTCCTACTTGCAAATGGAAGGAGAAAACAGGAAGTGAGAGGAAATCTACCCCTAGGAAGGGAAATTCCATCCTGTGGTGCTCAGGTCTGTTACCTGAGAGGCAGTTCAGTGTTAGCAAACCGAATTCCTTTGCTTTGCTAACACACAGCTGAGTGAACAGCGAACGCACAGCATTGCGCCCGCTGTTTACCTTTTTGGGTGCCTATTAGAGCCTACGGCTCTAATCAGGCACTTCCAAAAACACCCCTGCCACTGTAATTCAGGTGCCGGCACCCGAAAAGTGGCCAGACATCCGAATAGCAAATGTCAGCGGTGACCATAAATAGATTCAGGCAACGCCTGAATCTATCTATGGTGATAAGAGAAGTGCCAGGAGAGAGGGGGCGGCACTCCTGTGCCCTTTATGGATGCACTGCCACTGCAGTGGACGCATTAATAACCGCTAGCACAGGTGTCAGTATTAATATCCCCCTCTCCTACATTGATGGTTAGTGGCATTGAAATGTAACCCCTCCAATGTGGGGGGAGGGGGTTAACTTTCATTGACATTACCACAAATGCAGAAGGGGGTGGTGGGTTAAAATTTCACTGCCATGAGGACCAATGCAAGGTGGGGTGGGGGATGAGAAGATTAACATTCACTGCCATGAAGACCAATGCATGTGGGGGGGGGGGGTAACTTTCACTACCACTGACCCCCCCTCCCCACCTGCATTGGTGGACATTGCAATGCTAACCCCTTCCTCAATTTCAGCCTGTTCCAGTCCCATTGCCCTAACGCTATGGTGCTGGACTCCCTGAACAATGAAAAAAGTTGTTAGCTGAGCTTACCTCAGCACACACTCGCTCCCTCCTGTGCAATGTAAGTTCCGCCTGCCCCTCGTTCAGGAGTGCAGGCATCATGTGGACGGGTGGACAATTCAGGCAGGTGGGCGGGTGAGCAGGCGGGCTGTTCTGATAGATGGACAGGTGAGTGGGCGGGTCAGCAGGCAGACGATTAAAGCAGGTGGGCGGGATCTCAGAAGACTGCTGCATCCCCATCCCACAAACAACAACGAGCAGCCAGAGCCTGAAACTGACAATCTTGAAGCTGGAGGGAGGGGGAGCAAAATCCTCCCTCCAGCAGCCATCGGAGCCTGCACTCTTATCGTTCATTCAGGCAGCTGGACACTGTCACACTCATCTGCTCTCAGAGCCCCCTCTCCACTCGCCCCCAGCTAATTTTCATTTGCAAAATGCGAGCAGGCAAGTGAAATTTTGAGGGCTGTTAATAGACTTTCCCTTCCTGAGAAATCCAGGCCAATGTAACAATGGGATATTGCCGCATACACGCGATCGGATTTTCCGACGGGAAATGTTGGAAGTGAGCTTGTTGTCGGAAAGTCTGACCGTGTGTATGCTCCATCGAACATTTGCTTTTGGACTTTCCGCCTTCCGTTTGCTAGCAGGTTCTTAAATTTTCCGCCAACAAAACTTTGTTGTCGGGAAGTCCAATCGCGTGTACACAAGTCAATTGCACAAAAGTTCACGTGTGCTCGGAATCAAGCAGAAGGAGCCGTATTGGCTTTTAAACTTCCTTTTTCTCGGCTCGTCGTACATCTTGTATGTCATGTTCCCATGTTCGTAATTGTTGGCCAACATTTGTGTGACCGTGTGTATGCAAGAGAAGTTTGATCCACCAACCTTCAAACAAAAATCCACGGTTTTGTTGGCGGAAAGTCCGATCGTGTGTAGATGTGGGATACAATGATAGATAACCTTCACAAAAGCAATCGCGCAATTTCATTTAGAGAAACCCCAATAAAATGTTTGTATAGCTGGTATATGACCTCTACTAAAATTCATTCCTTTAACCCTGCAGCCTCTCCTAATTGCTTTAGGGGATGTACAGAGCAAGGAATCTTTCTACATATTTTTTGGAGTTACAACTCCCTTAAACCAATGTGGCAGGCAAAAAAAAATGCAACAGGTAAAGCTATCATCATTACACCAGAAATATGCCTTCTATATGCTTCTATACCGAATATTCCTACCTCGTGCAACAGACAGCTACACTCATTATTTTAGTTCCATACAATGGATGATGCATATAACTGGAGGTCAAACACTCTTCTATGGCCACATGTCTTATCTAGGATGGAGTTACTTATATATGCTGCTACCCATAACTACTTCTGGTTCTCTGGAAAAAAATTTCGTCAGAGCCGTGGAGTGGCTATGGGGGCCAAGTATGCCCCCAGTTTGGCCAATTTATTTATGGCCAAATGGGAGGAGGATGTCATCTATGCCCATAGGACCCCTCAGCTGGTCCTGTGGGCTAGATATATTGATGACATCCTCCTCCTATGAGATGGCGATGGTCAGGATCTACAAGATTTCATATCATCTTTGAATCTGAATGATCGCGGTATCCACCTTAATTTTGAAATGAGCCAGACTCAGATTCATTTTCTGGATCTGACCTTATCTATCAAAAATGGGTCCTTTTCTACGTCGACCTACTTTAAAAGTACGGATCGCAACTCATATATTGCTTTGGATAGTTGCCACCATCGGCCTTGGCTTAACGGTGTACCAAAAAGCCAATATATGAGGCTGCGTAGAAATTGCTCGAACCAACAGGAATTTTCAAGTCAGGCTAACATACTCACTGAAAGGTTTCTCGAAAAGGGCTATACTCTAAACTCTCTCTTACCGACCCTTAAGGAAGTGGAAGAGATGGATAGAGGGTCTCTTCTTAGAGAAAAGGAAAAAGCCCCCCAAGAAACATTCTGTGACTCAATGGTGCCTTTTGTAACCACCTATTCACTCCAACATAAAAATATCAAGCAAATTATTTCTAAACATTGGCACATTGTTAACAACGATAGAGTATTGAGTAAAATTCTACCTGAAAGACCCCAAGTAGTTTTCAGGGGGGCCCCTTCGCTTAGAAACCGAGTGGCCCCTAATATTCTCGATCCCCCCACCAAAAAATTAACTTTTTTCGATCAGCTAACTGGTTTTTACCAATGCAGGAAATGTAGAGTTTGCTCATTCAATAGTTGCAAAAGTAGAAGGACACAAAAGTTTTTATCTACGAGTACTCAAGTTCAGCATACCATAACTCCGTTTATTACTTGCTGTACAGTAGGGGTAGTATATTTACTACAGTGCCCTTGTGGCCTTCAGTATATTGGGCGGACTAAACACCCATTACAAATAAGATTGAATGAGCACATCACAAACATTAAGGCTGGATTTAGGAATCACTCGGTCTCAAAGCATTACCTTTTTAAACATAACAGAGACCCCTCTAATACACTCTTTTTAGGGATCGACAAATTTAGTGCTAATTGGAGGGGGAGCTCTCTGGTGCGAGAAATATCCAAATCTGAAATGTCCTGGATCCATAGGGTTAAAACATATGTCCCCTATGGGTTAAACATAGATGTGGATGTTAACGCATTCATTGACAACTCATGATTTTGTTGGTTCCAGATTATGGTTGATATGATTTAGTTCTGAGCTGCATGTGTTAAACACACACTATACTCCATTTTTCAATTTCTGTTAGAATTTTTAAATTTTTGAAAGAACGCTGGTTGGAGGAAAAGATTACACTTTTCTCCCTTCTATTTTGATTTGGTCTTAAGAAAAAATTTTAAAAATTATTCCCAGCACTATTTTCTTTTTTTAGCCATAGAGGTGGATTCCAATGGTTCATGGAGTTTACCTGCTATCCGTGGTTAATATATATGTTATAGAGAATTACAGAGTTTTTTTCTCTATTTCTTGAATCCAAATTTACCTAAAAAGATAAAAAACTTTTTTGCATACTATGCTTCTTTTTTATCTACTATGCTTCGTTGTTTCATTTAAGAGCTTCGTTGTTTCATTTAAGAGCGGGTGACCTCCCCGGGTTCAGCGATAATAAATTATAAACTTTAATGTTTTTTTAATTTTTAATTAATTTTTCACTTAGTATTTTCTATTAGCCGAGCATTAAGGTTTGCTGCGGCTAAAACTGACATTATTATATGATGTCTTAATGTATTTCTTGCAATGAACAAGTTTCCAATACCTGGTCCAATACAGCTATGTTTTGCCCACACCTAAAATGGTTGTTTGTGCTTCACAACATGGAGCTCAGAACGAGGCTTGTTTAGTTGTGTGTCTATATAACGGTGGTGATTCAGCACGCTACCCGTACCCATTGAAAACGTCAGCCTATGACGAAACGCGTCTGGGACGTACGTGCTGACGTCACCACGCCATTGAGGACGGGTTTTTCTGTTTTATGTTGCCGGCCGGCTTCTGTTTTATGCCTAAAACGATCTTCTTTTATGTAAGTGTAACCTTTAATTTTTTTACAATAAATTTGTCAAACGTACTCCACCATGGTCTGCTGCTTTCTCTCCCTTTGGGTAAAATATGAGCCGCTGAGCTTAGGAGAGTGAGTACCGATCTTTGAAGTGGACCAGGACCTTTTTGCTACCAACTACTGGCCTATCTTATCTGGGAGATTATATGCATTGATTATCGTTGGTCTCTGGTAAGGAGCCCCTCTGTGTGGTGACGGGACACGTGTCAGTCGTTTGCTTTTTGGATCACTGGTGTATGTGTTTGATACTCCTTCTTGCTGGGATAAATGCCAGTCGTTTTGTTTTTGTTGTGTTCTGGTAAGCGCAATATCTAAATGGTGGAGGAGTTTTTTATTTTGAACACGCCTTAAATTTTCCATTTTTTATTTTTTGTTTTTTCACACTGGGTGTTCTAATTTAATTTATTTATTTAAATAAATTTTATACAGAAAAGTGTTATATATATATTTATATATAACTCTTTTCTCATAAAAAATTTTTTTTGACAATATTACGCTATGTCTGCTCCCCTCTTTTCTTTTGGGTAATAACCACTGGGGGCATACGCCACTCTCGAGTATCTTAAGTTCCGGGTTCCTGATTCATCTAAAGGCCCAGGCTGGGTATAGGCCAACTGCGGAATTGTTGCTTATTTCTGGTAAGCATATTACTTGGAAGGCTGAGATATTGATTTGCTGAGAACACTTCTATCACCTCTGAACCTTCCGGGAAGGACTTAGTCTCCTGTACACCAATACACCTTGCCCCTTTTTTTTGAGGACTATTAATAGGGAACCTCTAATCTGGGACTTTTTAAATGTATTCATAATAATCCACCAATATACTCACTATTGGGTTAATAATTTATTCACTGTATATCTTGTATATCTTGTATTTATTTGTAATTTTTTTTCTGTAAGCAATTTTTGAAAAAATTGTTTATTTATTTTCTGTATTGTTTTCACTTGATTGTGACATTCCTGGTCAACACTCATTAATTATTAGCGCAACTTCTCTTTTTTATCTTGTATTTTTGTGTATATCCCACAATAAGTTTGCAGCTTTTTTTGTAATTATCTATACAGGGCACCTATAGGGAACCCATACACTCCCCTCCCCCGTTCCAAGCGCAGTTTTCTCCCTTTTACCTTTTATCTAGGATGGACATGATTAAACTTTCTGAAAGAATTCATCATACTCTACATGACGATATGCACATCTTTTTTAAAAAAAAATGGATTTATTGGGATTTACCCTAAATCTTTCACATACTCAAGATGTACAGTGGTGTGAAAAAGTGTTTGCCCCCTTCCTCATTTCCTGTTCCTTTGCATGTTTGTCACACTTAAGTGTTTCGGAACATCAAACCAATTTAAACAATAGTCAAGGACAACACAAGTAAACACAAAATGCAATTTGTAAATGAAGGTGTTTATTATTTAAGGTGAAAAAAAATCCAAACCATCATGGCCCTGTGTGAAAAAGTGATTGCCCCCTAAACCTAATAACTGGTTGGGCCACCCTTAGCAGCAACAACTGCAACCAAGCGTTTGCGATAACGTGCAATGAGGCTTTTACAGCGTCCTGGAGGAATTTTGGCCTACTCATCTTTGCAGAATTGTCCTAATTCAGTTACATTAGAGGGTTTTCGAGCATGAACGGCCTTTTTAAGGTCATACCACAACATCTCAATAGGATTCAGGTCTGGACTTTGGCTAGGCCACTTCAAAGTCTTCATATTGTTTTTCTTCAGCCATTCGGTGGTGGACTTGCTGGTGTGTTTAGGATCATTGTCCTGCTGCAGAACCCAAGTTCGTTTCAGCTTGAGTACACGAACAGATGGTCAGACATTTCCTTCAGGATCTCTTGGTAGACAGCAGAATTCATAGTTCCTTTTATCACGGCAAGTCTTCCAGGTCCTGAAGCAGCAAAACAGCCCCAGACCATCACACTACCACCACCATATTTTACTGTTGGTATAATGTTCTTTTTCTGAAATGCAGTGTTCCTTCTACGCCAGATATACTTGGACACACACCTTCCAAAGAGTTCCACTTTTGTCTCATCGGTCCACAGAATGTTGTCCCAAAAGTCTTGGGGATCATCAAGATGTGTTGTGGAGAAATTGAGACAAGCTTTGATGTTCTTTTTGCTCAGCAGTGGTTTTCTCCTTGGAACTCTGCCATGCAGGCCATTTTTGCCCAGTCTTTTCCTGATGGTGGAGGCATGAACGCTGACCTTAACTGAGGCAAGTGAGGCCTGCAGTTCCTTGGACGTTGTTGTGGGGTCTTTTGTGACCTCTTGGATGAGTCGTCGCTGCGCTCTTGGGATAATTTTGGGCGGTCGGCCACTCCTGGGAAGGTTCACCACTGTTCCATGTCTTCGTCATTTGTGGATAATGGCTCTCACTGTGGTTCGCTGGATTCCCAAAGCTTTGGAAATGGCTTTATAACCCTTTCCAGACTGATAGATCTCAATTACTTTCTTTCTCAATTGTTCCTGAATTTCTTTGGGTCTCGGCATGATGTGTAGCTTTTAAGGATCTTCTGGTGGACCTTACTGTGTCAAGCAGCTCCTATTTAAGTGATGCCTTGATTGTGAACAGGTGTGGCAATAATCAGGCCTGGGTGTGGCTAGAGAAATTGAACTCAGGTGTGGACAACCACAGTTATAGTATGTTTTAACAAGGGGGGCAATCACTTTTTCACACAGGGCCATGATGGTTTGGATTTTTTTACACCTTTAATAATAAACACCTTCATTTACAAATTGCATTTTGTGTTGTCCTTGACTATTGTTTAAATTGGTTTGATGTTCCGAAACACTTAAGTGTGACAAACATGCAAAGGAACAGGAAATGAGGATAGGGCAAACACTTTTTCACACCACTGTACCTCTAATCAAATACTCAGGGCTTAAAATTTTAAGTCCTGAGATACTAGCCAGGCCTTAAGAGTTACTCGCCACCAGTTACCCTACCCAAACCCTACCCCGCCCGCCCCTAAACTTGATTTAAATTACAACGTAATTATAACCCCCAGCATTAGTGTCAGTGGACGTTATAATAACCTCCAAAACAGGTATCCGAGGCTGTGGTAATAACTCTTAGCATTGATGTCAGCGGATGCATTAAAAAAAAACAGCACTGGTATCAGAAGACGCATTAGTAACTCCCAGCATTGAAGTCAGTGGACCAGTGGCAGCTGGTGCTCCAAAATTTTTTTGGGGGTGGGGGCGCAAACAAACTGAAAAAAAAAAAAAAACATCAATTGCAGCCACTGTGCCATCAAACGCAGCCACTGCGCCCATCAAACACAGCCACTGCACCCATCAAACGCAGCCCATGTGCCCATCAATTGCCGCTACTGTGCCCCATCAAATGCTGCCAGTGAGCATTGCCCTGCACTTACCTGTCTCGCAGTGGGTCAGCGGCAGTGTCCTGATGTTTCAGCCAATCAGGTGACAGGTAACAGACCTGAGCACCTGATTGGCTGAGAGGCAGTTCAGTGTTAGCAAAGCGAATTCCTTTGCTTTGCTAACACACAGCTGAGTGAACAGCAAACGCACAGCATTGCGCCCGCTGTTTACCTTTTTGGGCGCCTATTAGAGCCTACGGCTCTAATCAGGCACTTCAAAAAACACCCCTGCCACTGTAATTCAGGTACTGGCACCCGAAAAGTGGCCAGACACCCGAATAGCAGATGTCAGCGGCGACCAAAGATAGATTCAGGCAATGCCTGAATCTATCTATGGTGATAAGAGAAGTGCCAGGAGAGAGGGGGCTCCTGCGCTCTTTATGGATGCACTGCCACTGCAGTGGATGCATTAATAACCACTAGCACAGGTGTCAGTATTAATTTCCCCCTCTCCTACATTGATGGTTAGTGGCATTGAAATGTAACCCCTCCAATGTGGGGGGAGGGGGTTAACTTTCACTGACATTACCACAAATGCAGAAGGGGGTGGTGGGTTAAAATTTCACTGCCATGAGGACCAATGCAAGGTGGGGTGGGGGATGAGAAGATTAACATTCACTGCCATGAAGACCAATGCATGTGGAGGGGGGGGGTAACTTTCACTACCACTGACCCCCCCTCCCCACCTGCATTGGTGGACATTGCAATGCTAACCCCTTCCTCAATTTCAGCCTGTTCCAGTCCCATTGCCCTAACGCTATGGTGCTGGACTCCCTGAACAATGAAAAAAGTTGTTAGCTGAGCTTACCTCAGCACACACTCGCTCCCTCCTGTGCAATGTAAGTTCCGCCTGCCCCTCTTTCAGGAGTGCAGGCATCATGTGGACGGGTGGACAATTCAGGCAGGTGGGCGGGTGAGCAGGCGGGCTGTTCTGATAGATGGAAAGGTGAGTGGGCGGGTCAGCAGGCAGACGATTCAGGCAGGTGGGCGGGATCTCAGAAGACTGCTGCATCCCCATCCCACAAACAACAACGAGCAGCCAGAGCCTGAAACTGCCAGTCTTGAAGCTGGAGGGAGGGGGAGCAAAATCCTCCCTCCAGCAGCCATCGGAGCCTGCACTGTGTGGTGCTCGGAATGATAGGAGAGACGGCAGCGTCACTCTTATCGTTCATTCAGGCAGCTGGACACTGTCACACTCATCTGCTCTTAGAGCCCCCTCTCCACTCGCCCCCAGCTCATTTTCACTCGCAAAATGCGAGCAGGCAAGTGAAATTTTGAGGGCTGCACTATACTATGCTTTCTATATTTGAAAGTATTTTTATTATATTTAGTATATTATCAGTGTATTTCACCTCTATATACTGTACACCTATACCAGTCCTTAAAAGGACTTTTGTGGACCTAATAGTAGCTCGCTAGTGTATTACAGACTATCCCTGCTCCAAATGCCAACCTTTCCCTACACTGAGAAATGACAGCTGCACAATCGCTGAGCACTGCACTATAATATGCTTTCTATATTTGAAAGAAAGTATATTATCAGTGTATTTCACCTCCTATATACTGTACACCTATACCAGTCCTTAAAAGGACTTTTGTGGACCTAATAGTAATAGCTAGTGATTAGACTGACTGTGCCTGCTCCACACAGCGTCCTTTCCCTACACTGAAAAAGACAGAATGTAAAATGATCAGGTCTATTTATAAGGTAGGAGGTATGTCCAAGTGCTGAAATGTCTCAATTGGCTGTCCTGTACCCCATGATGGATGTGTCATGGGTCAAAGTTCTTCACAATGTAAACGAATATGGCCGCCGCGCAACAGCGCCATAAGTCCGCTGGTTTGGCGAATCGCGAACAAGCAAAGTTCGCCGCAAACCGACCGCCGGGCGAACCGCAAGGCCATCTCTAATCCCAGGTAGACAGATTGTAGACAACATTTGGTTGGTCACTAACATTATTCAAGATGTTAATCTGCACTCAGGCCCAGTTTGTCTACTTAGCCTTGACATCCACAAGACCTTTGACAGTGTAAACTGGTCTTACCTTAATTATTTACTCCCCAAATTTGGCATTTCTGATAAATTCTAGACATGTGCACAGTAGAAAAATTAGTTTAGTTTAGTCTCGTTTCTGTTAGTTTCCGTTGATTCGTAACGATTCGTAATTTCGTAAGTCGTCGCTGTTCGTATTCGGACTCGTTCGTATTTTCGTAAGAGTTATTTTTTCGTTGATTCATTTTTCCGTTAGTCTAATTTTTGTTTATTCGAAATTCGTATTTTCGTTATATTGCGTATTCGGACGCATTCGTATTTTCAGAAGAGCTATATTTTCGTTGATTTAAAAAGATTCGTATTTCCGTTAATCAAATTTTCGTTGATTCGAAATTTGTATTTTCGTAGATTTAGTTACATTCGTACTTTCGTAAGATTGATTTATTCGTACTTTCGTAACATTGTTTTCGTAGATTCGTAATCGGAGCATAATTCATAATTTTATGTAATGTGTATGCTATTTACATGTTTAAGAAACAAAGAAACTTAAGTCAGAACTTAACTCAAAAATCCACCAAAACAGTGCCTCCGACCCAACCACACCCTATCTTGACTCTGGATGGAATATTTCAGAATCAGAACTAATATTCGTTCTTTCGAATTCTCGATCAGCAGAATTTTTGTTATTTCGTATTTTCGTTGTTTTGATTTCCTTTTTCCGAATATTCGTAATTTCGATTTTTTTCGTTCATTTTGATTTTCGTTATTTTTGAATCTTTGTTCTGTATTTTCGTTGTTTCTGTTTTCGTTTTTCGGATTTTCATTCTTTCGTAGTTTCGTTGTTGTACGATAACGAATGAACGAATATAACGAATTTGAACGGAAAACAAATTCGTAACTAAACGAATTGCACATGTCTAATAAATTAATTTATGGTTTTAATGCCCTCTACCTTTCCCCCAAACAAGAATTAAGCTTCCAGGCAGTTTTCCCTTTGAATAGAGGCACTAGACGGGGGTGCCCTCTATCCCCACTACTATTCATGTTGGTGATTGAGCCCCTTGCATACGCCATAAGAAATAATATAAATATTAAAAGATACACCAAAGGCCCTAGAGAATTTAAATTAAGCTTATATGCAGATGATGCTCTCTTATTTTTATCTGACCTACTCATCTCTTTACCCAACCTTTTAGCCGAACTTAGCATTTTCCATGATCTCTCTGGTCTTGGAATTAACATAACTAAATGCCCTTACCAATTAACTTCTCCCATATTACGACATCCTTATTTATAGGTTGGACTTGATGGACTTGTGTCTTTTTTCAACCTCACCTACTATATAACTATATGTAACTTATTAAGAGAGAAATTCTCATTCATATGGTGCTCCCGATCATTTAGATATCTAGGTATCCATATCACATCCTCATATAACTCCCTATTCAAAACATCCCAGCTGCGGAGAGAGCAAGGAGAGGTTCCGCTTAGTTCTTTGGTTGTGGGTCTTTTAACTGTGTGCCTGCCTAACGAGCTGCCATGGCAGGTCTGCCATTGTGTCAGGTCATGCTTGTCGTTGCCCAAGCGGCTGATGTTTTTGGCCACGGCGAGATACGCTTGAGACATATATTGCAAATGCAGTGGTGCGATCTGCTGCGACTCTCTCAAAAAGGCCACACTCCAAAGTAACTTTTCTTGATAACCGTGCAGAGGCACGCACCATGCACAGGCGGCGCTCCTGCGGTGTTGTAACAGTTGCTGTGCTGGCCCTCTACCTTGCCTCCATGGGGCAATCCTGCCTCGTTTGGACATGTGACGCCGCATCCTCGCTGCCTCCTCGTCCTCCTCCTAATCCCTCTCGTCCCTTGAGGCACCCACGTGGAGTTCAGGTGTAGAGCCAAACCTGGCAGTAAGCTGCGCTGGTGGAACTGTACTGCCAGATTCCTCAAGCTGGGTATCGTCATCCGAGCCTTCGAATCGTTGGGCATCCTCCTTGAGCATGTACCCAACACTGTGCTCAAAGAGTTCGGGGGACTCCTCAGGAGACATGGTGGGTCTAGGGAAAGGGGTGGCTGATGATGCTCTGTCAGTACCCTGAGACTGGGTGAGAGAGGATGAGGAGGATGAGGAGGGCTTGGTCATCCATTCTACCAAGCATTCAGCATGATGCGGCTCCACATGTCCAGCTGCCGAAAACAAAGAAGCGCGTGTCCCATGGCCACGTGCTGATGACGATGCACGACCACGTCCACGTCCTCGGCCACGTCCACTAGAAACAGAGCCTGCCTGCCCTGTGTTCTTGGCTCTGCACGCTCTGCCTCCCCTTGGCGGTCTTCCAGCAATTGTAGTCATTGTAGGAGCTCTGTGTGAAGCCACTAACACACTAGAAGTCCTATGGGTGCTGCTGAGAATGAAAATATAGGAGCTCTGTGTAATGCCACTACCCCCCACTTTTCACACATATAAGCTAGAGGAGCTCTGTGTGATGCCACTTACTTAAACTATGGTCATCTTACCATATATCTTTTCTCGACAGAATCTGCACTGTTACGACTCTACTATTTTCGAGTACTCCCAATTAATATTTCTAAAACTAAAATAGAAGCTTTACAAACAGGGCCGGACTGGGAATAAAAACCAGCCCTGGAAATAATTTCATACCAGCCCCATAGCATTCTTATACCAGCCCAACAGCATAACGTCATTATTTAGTAGTACATAAAAGGAAAAACCATGCATTTTAAAGCACATTTGAAGAGCGTATTATACAGTATATAGATAAGACATATATGAAATCACATTGGGCTAGGAATATATATATATATATATATATATATATATATATATATATATATATATATATATATATATAACAGCAAATTTCAGTTAAAAGTGAAGCAATCATCAAGGGGGACACCTGCTGGGACTCTGGGAATGTGAGGGGGGGGGGGGGGGACTCTGCTGACCAGAGACCACCTTCCACAAAAAATACACTAAGATAAGAGGGGGGGTTACTGATATAGGGGGAAAACCTTTATATCAGTGCCCCCTTACATTATTGTATTCACGCCCCCCTTACATCAGTGACCCCCCCTCAGACTGGCCTGGCGGTGCTGTCACTGACCTCCTCTGCAGGGATCAGTCAGTCGGCTCCAGCTTGGTGGCTCTGGTTTTCCTATAGTCTCCAATCCACAGTCCACACATGTCTGACTTCTTCCATGACCCCCATCCCAGTGGCGCTCCCACTCTTGACTCCTCTCCAGACTCCCTCAGAGACTGCAGACATAATATAAGACAAGAGACGGTCAGAGGCTGCAGTCATAGTACAGGAGATGGTCAGAGGCTGCGGGCATATTACAGGAGATGGTCGGAGGCTTCAGGCATATTACAGGAGATGGTCGGAGGCTGTGGGCATAGTACAGGAGATGGTCGGAGGCTGTGGGCAACATGGTACAGGAGATGTCAAGATGTCAGAGGCTGCGGGCATGGTACAGGAGATGTCAGAGGCGTCGGGCATATTACAGAAGATGGTTATAGACTGAGGACATGGTACTAAAGATGTTAAGAGAATGTAGACATGATACAGGAGATGGTCAGAGACTGCAGACGTGGTACAAGAGATCAATGCAGCCTCACTAGTGCCCATCAAATGCAACCTTACTGTGCCCATTATTGCAGCCTCAGCGTACCCATCATTGCAGCCTCACCGTGCCCATCATTGCAGCATCACATGCCCATTAGACATGTGCAAAAGGAAAAAATTAGTTTCGTTTTCATCCGTTAATTAATTAATTTCGTTTAGTTAGATTCGTTAAATTTGTTAAATTCGTTTTCGGATTTCGTTTAGTTTTCGATCGATTTTCGAATTCGAAAATATTTCAACCGATTTTCGAAATTATTTCAACATGATTCAAAATTATTTCAACCGCATTTGAAACTATTTCAACCGGATTCGAAAATATTTTGCGACCCAACTTTGGGTCCACGTATCTCAGGGTCACTTAGTGATAGAAACCCCAAATTTGGAGATGTTGTAGTGCTAGTTGCGATCCAACTTTGGTTGAAATAGTTTCAAATGCGGTTGAAATAATTTCGAATCATGTTGATACTATTTCAAGCGGATTCGAAAATATTTTGCGACCCGACTTTGAAAAAAAAAATTTAATTGATTCTAACAGTCTGCAGGAGATCTGCAAAAAAAAAATAGATGCTAATAGTCTGCAGGAGATCTTATGGGAACAAATAGTAATCTGCATTCTGCAAATTTTTTTTTAAATGAAATAGATAGTATCTATATTCTATTCTGTTCTATTGTTTTTTCTAGTCTATGCTCTATTTCTATTCTAATCTTTTCTATTCAAATTCGAATTCATTCTATACGAAATTTGAATGTCGGAAAAAAAATATATATATAACCCTCTTCCGAAATTCGAATTTAGTATATAATGATTTTGATTTTAATAGAAAAGATTTTAATAGAATATAAAAGAATAGACTAGAAATACAATAGAACAGAATAGAATAAAATATAATATATTCTATTCTGTTCTATTGTTTTTCTAGTCTATTTTTTATTTTATTATAATCTTTTCTATCCAAAGTTAAAATTAATTAATTAAAAAATTTGAATTCATACTATTCGAAATTCAAATTTATTCTTTTCGAATTTCAGAAACTGGTTGTATATTCTTTCTATTTTATTCTATTAAATTATATTTTTTTTTTCTATTCTGTGCTAATCTTTTCTATTTGAATTATAAATTTTGGAAGATGGTTAGTTACTTATATACATCTGTCACATAAAAAAAAGATGTGAAATGGCTGTCACGGATGTCGATCGCAAGGCAAGTACATATGCTGTATGTCATTGTCCGAGTGCCACATGACCTGCCACGAGTGCCACGTATTCTGCCACGTGACCAAGTTGTGGATTGTCCACTTGCCACATCACCTGCCACAAGTTATGGGGTTCCTAGCACCAAGTGACCCCCAGATATGGGCGATATGTCAAGTAATTTTCTGCAGCAGAGAATGAAATTTTGCGACCCGAATTTGGGGCCACATATCTCGGGGCCACTTGTGGTATGCAAACACATTACAACTAGCACTACAATAACCCCAAATTTGGGGTTTCTATCACCAAGTAACCCCGAGATACGTGGACCCAAATTTCGGGTCACAAAATATTTTCGAATCCGGTTGAAATAGTTTCAAATGCAAATTTGGGGTTTCTTGCTATAAGTGGCCCCGAGATACGTGGCCCCAAATTCGGGTCACAAAATGTCATTCTCTGCTGTAGAAAAGTACTTGACATATCCCCCATATCTGGGGGTCACTTGGTGCTAGGAACCCCATAACTTGTGGCAGGTGACATGGCAAGTGGACAATCCACAACTTGGTCACGTGGCCGGTCACGTGGCACTCGTGGCCGGTCACGTGGCACTCGTGGCAGGTGTCATGGCACTCGTGGCAGGTGTCGTGGCACTTGTGGCAGGTGTTGTGGCAAGTGGACAATGACATACAGCATATGTACTTGCCTTGCGATCGACATCCGTGACAGCCATTTCACATCTTTAGAATAGAATATGGATACTATCTATTTCATTTAAAAAAAAAATTGCAGAATGCAGATCACTATTTGTTCCCATAAGATCTCCTGCAGACTATTAGCATCTATTTCATTTTTTTTGCAGATCTCCTGCAGACTATTAGTATCTATTTTTTTTTCTCACCAGATCTCCTGCAGACTATTAGCATCTATTTCTTTTTTTAGCAGATCTCCTGTAGACTATTAACAGCCATTTCACATCTTTTTTTTGCAGATCTCCTGCAGACTGTTAGAATCAATTTCATTTTTTTTTTTCAAAGTCGGGTCGCAAAATATTTTCGAATCCGCTTGAAATAGTATCAACATGATTCAAAATTATTTCAACTGCATTTGAAACTATTTCAACCGCATTTGAAACTATTTCAACCGCATTTGAAACTATTCCAACCGGATTCGAAAATATTTTGCGACCCAAAGTTGGGTCGACGTATCTCGGGCTTACTTGGTGATAGAAACTTTTAGAAAGAAATTAGGAGATGTTGTAGTGCTAGTTCTAGTGTGTTTGCATACCAAATTTGTTTCTATCACTAAGTGACCCCGAGATACGTGGCCCCAAAGTCGGGTCGCAAAATGTCAAGCACTTTTCTGCAGCAGAGAATGACATTTTTCGACCCGAATGACATATCTCGGGGCCACTTGTAGCTAGAAACCCCAAATTTGGTATGCAAACACAGTAGAACTAGCACTACAACATATTTTCGAATCCGCTTGAAATAGTATCAACATGATTCGAAATTATTTCAACTGAATTTGAAACTATTTCAACCGCATTTGAAACTATTTCAACCGCATTTGAAACTATTTCAACCGGAATCGAAATATTTCACTTCTTTTTTTTTTTGCAGATCTCCTGCAGACTGTTAGAATCAATTTCATTTTTTTTTTTTCAACGTTGGGTCGCAAAATATTTTCGAATCCGCTTGAAATAGTATCAACATGATTCGAAATTATTTCAACTGCATTTGAAACTATTTCAACGCATTTGAAACTATTTCAACCGGATTTGAAACTATTTCAACCGGATTCGAAAATATTTTGCGACCCGATTTTGGGTCCACGTATCTCGGGGTTACTTGGTGATAGAAACTTTTAGAAAGAAATTTGGAGTTGTTGTAGTGCTAGTTCTAGTGTGTTTGCATACCAAATTTGTTTCTATCACTAAGTGACCTCGAGATACATGGCCCCAAAGTCGGGTCGCAAAATGTCAAGCACTTTTCTGCAGCAGAGAATGACATTTTTCGACCCGAATGACATAATGACATATCTCGGGGCCACTTGTAGCTAGAAACCCCAAATTTGGTATGCAAACACAGTAGAACTAGCACTACAACATATTTTCGAATCCGCTTGAAATAGTATCAACATGATTCGAAATTATTTCAACTGCATTTGAAACTATTTCAACCACATTTGAAACTATTTCAACCGCATTTGAAACTATTTCAACCGGATTCGAAAATATTTTGCGACCCGATTTTGGGTCCACGTATCTCGGGGTTACTTGGTGATAGAAACTTTTAGAAAGAAATTTGGAGTTGTTGTAGTGCTAGTTCTAGTGTGTTTGCATACCAAATTTGGGGTTTCTATCACTAAGTGACCTCGAGATACATGGCCCCAAAGTCGGGTCGCAAAATGTCAAGCACTTTTCTGACGCAGAGAATGACATTTTTCGACCCGAATGACATAATGACATATCTCGGGGCCACTTGTAGCTAGAAACCCCAAATTTGGTATGCAAACACAGTAGAACTAGCACTACAACATATTTTCGAATCCGCTTGAAATAGTATCAACATGATTCGAAATTATTTCAACTGCATTTGAAACTATTTCAACCACATTTGAAACTATTTCAACCGCATTTGAAACTATTTCAACCCGATTCGAAAATATTTTATGACCCAACTTTGGGTCCACGTACCTCGGGGTTACTTTGTGATAGAAACCCCAAATTTGGAGATGTTGTAGTGCTAGTTCTACTGTGTTTGCATACCAAATTTGGGGTTTCTAGCTATAAGTGGCCCCGAGATACGTGGCCCCAAAGTCGGGTTACAAATTGCAATTCTCTGCTGTAGAAAAGTACTTGACATATCCCCCATATCTGGGGTCACTTGGTGCTAGGAACCCCATAACTTGTGGCAGGTGACATGGCAAGTGGACAATCCACAACTTGGTCACGTGGCACTTGTGGTCAGTCACGTGGAACTCGTGGCAGGTCACGTGGCACTCATGGCCGGTCACGTGGCACACATGGCCGCTCACGTGGCACTCGTGGCAGGTGTCTTGGCACTTGTGGCAGGTGTCTTGGCATGTGGCAGGTGTTGTGGCAAGTGGACAATGACATTTGGGGTTTCTATCACTAATTGACCCCGAGATACGTGGCGCCAAAGTCGGGTCGCAAAATGTCAAGCACTTTTCTGCAGCAGAGAATGACATTTTTCGACCCGACTTTGGGGCCACATATCTCGGGCCAAATCCAAATCTCCTGCAGACTATTAGCATCTATTTAATTTTTTTTGCAGATCTCCTGCAGACTATTAGTATCTATTTCTTTTTTTAGCAGATCTCCTGTAGACTATTAACAGCCATTTCACTTCTTTTTTTTTTTTTGCAGATCTCCTGAAGTCGGGTCGCAAAATATTTTCAAATCCGCTTGAAATAGTATCAACATGATTCGAAATTATTTCAACTGCATTTGAAACTATTTCAACCGCATCTGAAACTATTTCAACCGGATTCGAAAATATTTTGCGACCCGACTTTGGGTCCACGTATCTCGGGGTTACTTGGTGATAGAAACTTTTAGAAATAAATTTGGAGATGTTGTAGTGCTAGTTCTACTGTGTTTGCATACCAAATTTGGGTTTCTATCACTAAGTGACCCCGAGATACATGGCCCCAAAGTCGGGTCACAAAATGTCAAGCACTTTTCTGCAGCAGAGAATGACATTTTTCACATAAATAATACCATGAGTTAAGTGCCAACAAAAGTAAAAAAGTAAAAAACAGTCCAGCAAAGTAGAAAGTCCCTTCTTGGACTGGACTCACCCAGATGCAGAGGCTGTGCCTATGAAATCAAGCAGAGAGACTGTGATCTGAGTCCATGGGACATAAGATGTGAAGCTGGCTGGTGGTTCAGGATGACCCGGATATCTGGGGGCTTGCTACTGCTGATGAATGCTCTCCTTGCCCGGCCTGTCAGTTTAAGTGGACGGCCATGTCTTGGTAGGTTTTTTTTTAATCAGAAAAGTTTTTATTGTGTCATAGTAACAAATGTACATTGCATATATAGACATTAAAGTGATACATGAAGTCATATATCAACAGAATTATATGCATTTGTTGGTCTACAGCCTGAAACTTAGTTCTGACATTATTAACATTATATTTAGATTATGTGTTAGTAATTTCTGCTATTAGATCTATGCATTTTTTTCATTGGATTTTTGCATTAGGAGACAAAGTACCTGTCATATTGGTATTTCTTGATAAAACTTAAAAACTACAACTGAACCGTCAACCTTCCAATTGGAAGGCGAACCTAACCGATGTTTTCTCTCACCACTGCAGACCGAATGAGTCACTGCGGAGTATCCCATTGATTGAACCCCAAGAGGATGGCATCGAGTATAGTCTCTGTGTCCCCAGACCATTCTACCACTATACAGTATTTTAAGATGATACAGATAGTTGGCCAATGCTCGCAAACATTCAATGGCTTACATCTGGAGTAAGCTGTCCAGCACTAACTGTGAGGGTGCCAGACCTGGAGTGTCTAGCCATGGCTGCCAAATTTTATAAAGCGTTTTAACCGCATTTCTATGTTGATACGTCAGTTTTTCTTTGATTAGTGTGTTGTTAACCTATTCAATCCACTGTTTAGCAGTTGGACTATGGGCTGTCAACCACAGACAAGCTATTTGCTTGCATGCAACATACAGCAGTCTTGATAAAGCTATATTTGTTGAAGGGATGAAAAGTTGTCTACAGCGCCTAATAAACATAAAGTCGGGTTGAGCTAAACAGTGGATTGATATACAGCTGATATAGTATTAGTCACCTCTCTCCAATACCTGAAGAGTTTCGGGCATCGCCACAGTAAATGTATAAGGTCACCATTAGCTCTCTCGCATCTGGGACACAGAGGGGAGTCTCTCATGCTCCATTTGTGGAGCAGCACCGCGGTATGGTATGTTCTATGTAAGATAAAGAGTTGGGAAAGCCTGTATGCTGGGGACACTGAAACGACAGGTAGAGCTTGTAGACAGAGTTCCCAATCCTCTCCCCCATGTCTTGCCTCCATCTGTGTCTGGTATTGTAGTGTACCTCCCTTTGTATAGGGGCCCACTTGTCCTCCAGTGTGCCCAGCCTGTCTTCTAGTGCTGTGGTGCGGTCCCTTAGTTTTTGCATGTCTTGTCTGACAAAGGTAAGTTCCATCTTAACCCCTTTGATTTCTGATGTAAGTGCTGCTATGGACGTATTGCATGTGAACACTGCAGACATGATGTCTCTAAGGGTGGGCTCAGGAGTGTCTTTGTCAGGGGCCTGGGCTGACGATGGATCTGTTATGCATACCGGGTTACTCACACTGTCCCATGGAAGGCAGGGTGTAGCCGGATCCTCCAGCGGTATTGTATCGTTTGCATCGTTGTGGCCATCAGATACCTCCGGTTGGCTGTGTGCTGTTTGAGGAGAGTCCTTGGGTGTCATTTTCCCTAGGAGTTTCAGCGCCGCGGCCTTGTATGACTCCCGTGCATCACGAGGCGGGCCGCTGACATCTTGGCCGGCATGATCTGATGTAGAATGGGACGCTAATCCTCATTTAGACATCTCGCCCGTTGTCGCCAAGGATATCTCTGTGTAGCCGGCATCCGTGGCTATCTGTGGCTGCCCTCGGGGATGCAAAACGAGTGGTATTTAAAGCTGTTGTAAGGAGTTTTGCTCGGATATACAATGGAGCGGCGCGCCCTTGCTGCCTGTTACATTTGCCGCTAAGCCCGTCTTGGTAGGTTTGCAGTTGTGCCATACTCTTTCCATTTTCTGTTGATGGATTAAACAGTGCTCCATGAGATGTTCAAAGCTTGGGAATTTTTTTTTCTAACCTAACACTACTTTAAACTTCTCCACAACTTTATCCCTCACCTGTCTGGTGTGTTCCTTGACCTTCATGATGCTGTTTGTTCACTAAGGTTCTCTAACAAACCTCTGAGGGCTTCACAGAACAGCTGTATTTATAATGAGATTACATTACACACAGGTGGACTCTATTTACTAATTGGTTCCACTGGATTTTAGTTAAGGGTATCAGAGTAAAGGGGGCTGAATACAAATACACGCCACACTTTTCACATATTTATTTATTAAAAAAAAATGAAAACCATTCATCATTTTCCTTCCACCTTACAATTATGTGCCACTTTGTGTTGGTCTATCACATAAAATCTCAATAAAATACATTTATGTTTTTGGTTGTAACATGACAAAATGTGGAAAATGTCAAGGGGTATAAATACTTTTTCAAGGCACTGTGTGTGGATGGATATATATATATATATATATATATATATATATATATATATATATATATATATATATATAGATCAAGTCAATTAAGTCCTCTTGGTATAAGAAATCATCAAACTTTTCAAACTTTTTACAAAAGACATTTGTTTTTCTCTCCCTTTGAAGCAAG
This sequence comes from Lithobates sylvaticus, assembly GCA_028564925.1. NCBI lineage: Eukaryota > Metazoa > Chordata > Amphibia > Anura > Ranidae > Lithobates > Lithobates sylvaticus. Next base: position 772,661,136 of record CM053026.1, on the reverse strand, counting down.
TCTATTTAGCAATTTTTTTTCTATTATTTTTTTGTTTTGCTGCTTTGCATATATCTGAAATTGTTCTCTTGAATGGTAAATGTGGTCTACAATTTCTAAGATATTATATTATGGAATAATAAAGTTAAAATATTTATCAGGTGGTCAAAAGTGGACAAAATTAGGTAAAAAGATCTTGGGTCACACTATATTCCTGTGCAGACACTAATATTTGTCCTGTTTCATCATTAAGGCAATATCTGATGTTAAAGCGGTTCTGCACTCTGAAAAAAAATTTTTTTTTTTAGGATGTAATATAAAGTGTGCTTACCTTTATTAGGGGACTCACCTGTTCCATCTTCCATCTCGATCGCCGCCGGTTTTCGTCCGATGAAGTTCCTCGTCTTCTTCTTTAGTGCTGGGGGCCATCTTGCCTGTGGGCATGTGAAACACCCACAGGAACTTTAGATGGCCCAGCATGCACTGCCGTTACTCGCGCGTGCGCAGTAACGGCTCATCTGCCGAGATCTCACGAGATTTCGGCAGATGCGGCCGAAATCTCGGGAGATTTCGGAAGATGTGGCCGAAATCTCGCGAGATTTCGGAAGATGCCCGCACTGACTCCTGGGATCAATGACACCAGATCCCAGGAGACAGTGCGGCGTGACGACGATCGACGCAAGACCCCGCCCGCCGCCGCAGAGGGAGAAGACCGGAAGTCTTCAATTACAAGGTAAGTAAAAAAAAAAAAAAAAAAAACATTTCATTTGCCTGATTTGGAAGGCAAAGAGATTTACTAAATGAAATGAGTGCAGAACCGCTTTAAGGCCGCCTGTTGGTGAGTTTTTGTTTATTCACACAATTGGTTTACCTTCAACAAAATCCTGGTTTATTAAAGTAATTCAAACGGGTTTATGGTTTCTCAAGTTAGATTTCCCAATTTCATCTCATTCATTACGTATAGGGGCTGCAACTAGGGTTGCCACTTTTTCTTCAAGCCAAACCCAAACACTTTAGCGGCCCACAGCAAAAAAAATTTTTTTAGCATTCTTTAAAGGATTGTAAAAGACCTAGGACACAAGCAGAATAGTAATGTGGCTTGCATAGTGCCCTCTCACCCTCCTATCAGGCACTGTTCTGAGCTACATTCCTGTCTGAATATTGTGTCCGGGTTTCAGGTGGACTGAAACCGGAAGACACATGATTCAAAACCCGAACTGTCCGGGTGAATCATGGAATGGTGGCAACCCTAGCTGCAACAGAGGCAGCCAGAATCAGTTTATATTCTGCAGTAAATAAAAATATAGGTAGATGGAAGTCGAATGCTTGTACTTCGTATATTAGTCCTACTTTGTCTTTTTGAATTCTAGGTAAACAACTGATCAAATGGATTGTCTGGCATTCCTATGTGTTATAGGCCAAACAAAGAGCAGCTTGCAGGATCTACACAGAAAATTTGGATTTGGACCTGCTGCTTTTTTGTTTTTTTTTTTGGTAAGCGGGGTTTGCTTTGGGAGGACTTGATGTCCTTGTCATATGGTTGGCCACCCTCAGATATTTTAATCATCCATTTAGGTAGTAATGACATTGGAAAAAAGGAAGACTTTAGATTTAATCTTTTACATACGTACTACAGATCTATACCTCCCAACCATCACGGATTTGCCGGGACCGTCCTGGAATTTCAAGCAAATCCGGGTGTCCCACAAATCCGGACTGAGTCCCTAAGTACACAAGTTCTGGTACTAAATTCCACTGAACCCCCTGTCCCCCTGAAGGGGGGTTAGAGTATGCAGAGGTAGGCCAATGAGGAGGGAGTTGCAGTAATCGAGGCGAGAGATGACCAGGGAGTGAATCAAGAGCTTTGTTGTGTCATTGGTTAGAAAGGAGCGTATTTTGAAGATGTTCCGGATGTTGAGGCGGCAAGATTTGGACAGTGATTGGACATGGGGCTTAAAGGAGAGTTCAGAGTCCAGGACTACTCCTAGTAACTTGGCATGTGGGGATGGGCTGATAGTTGTGCCATCAATTTTGACTGAGAGATCAGGGGAAGAGGCACGTGGGGGAGGAAAAATTATAAGTTTGGTTTTGGATAGATTAAGTTTGAGGAAGTGGTGTGACATCCAGACTGATATATCTGATAGTAAATTAGTGATACGTGAGGAGACAGAAGGAGTGAGCTGAGGGGTAGAGAAATACATTTGAGTGTCATCAGCGTAGAGATGGTAATGGAAGCCTATCAGCTGACCCAGGGAGGAGGTGTAGATTGAAAATAGGAGAGGTCCAAGAACAGAACCTTGGGGGACCCCCAACAGAGAAATGAAGAGTAGAGGAGGCAGTAGAATTGTAGGTAACACTAAAGGTGCGGTTAAATAAGTAGGTAGAAAACCAGCGAAGAGTACAGTCACGGAGACCAAAGGCATGGAGTTTTTTGAGGAGGAGGGGGTGGTTAACCGTATCGAAGACAGCAGAGAGGTTCAGAAGTAGGAGTACAGAATAGTGTCCCTAATGCCTCGTACACACGTACGGACTTTTGCCGGCGGACCTAGTCCAGCGGACAATCCCGCGGGACTTTCCGGCTAGGTCCGCTGGACTTTCCGAGGGTGTGGACTTGCCCACACACGCACGGACTTCTCCAGCGGATAATCCGCCGGCCAAAAGTCCGCGGGACTTTTGAAAATGAACGGACTTGCCCACACACGGAGCAGTCCGTTCATTTCGAACGTAACTTCAGGTTACGTAGCTAGCGTAGGCAGTAAATGCCGCCGCGCTAGCTCCGCAAGCTGGCATGGATTTAAAGGGAATCCCCACGCCGAAAAAACGGCGTGGGGGTTCCCCCCAAATCCATGTCAGACCCTCATCCGAGCACGCAGCCTGGCAGGCCAGGAAAGGGGTGGGGACGAACGAGCGCCCCCCCCCCTCCTGAGCCGTACCAAGCCGCGTGCCCTCAACATGGGGGGTGCCCTGGGGAAAGGGGGGCCGTGCGGCCCCCCCACCCCAAAGCACCTTGTCCCCATGTTGATGAGGACAAGGGCCTCTTCCCGACAACCCTGGCCGTTGGTTGTCGGGGTCTGCGGGCGGGGGCTTATCGGAATCTGGGAGCCCCCTTTAATAAGGGGGCCCCCAGATACCGGCCCCCCACCCTATGTGAATGAGTATGGGGTACGATGTACCCCTACCCATTCACCTAAGGTGTAAAATGTAAAGTACAAAAACACACACACTTTTGAAAAAATATTTTATTGCACTGCTCCGGGGGTCTTCTTCCGTCTTGGGGGTCTTCTCGCCGGACTCCTCCGCTCTCTTCTGCTCTTTTACCTAGCTCTTTCACGAGGGGAGGAGTCCGGCTACCTTCTTCGTCGTCGCCGCCGTCGTCTGGGGGTCTCGATCCGCCTTCGGGGGTCTTCCGGGGGTCTCTTCTGTTCTTGCGGCGGTCGTCGTCTTCCGCGCCGCCGGCGCCTTCTTCTTCTTGTCCTTCTTCTTGTCCTTCTTGTTCTTCTTCTTCTTCCGATGTTGACCCGTCGCTGTCTCTGCACGGAATGCCTGTGCCGATCTGCGCTCGGACTTATATAGGGACATGGGGGACAGGGTCACATGCACATGTCACATGGTGACCCCGCCCCCTTGTGTTGTCACAGTCCCGGAGGATGCTGGGACTGTGACATCGCAAGGGGGCGGGGTCACCATGTGACATGAACATGTGACCCTGTCCCCCATGTCCCTATATAAGTCCGAGCGCAGATCGGCACAGGCATTCCGGGCAGAGACAGCGACGGGTCAACATCGGAAGAAGAAGAAGAACAAGAAGGACAAGAAGAAGGACAAGGCGCCGGCGGCGCGGAAGACGACGACCGCCGCAAGAACAGAAGAGACCCCCGGAAGACCCCCGAAGGCGGATCGAGACCCCCAGACGACGGCGGCGACGACGAAGAAGGTAGCCGGACTCCCCTCACTCGGTAAAAGAGCTTGGTAAATGGCGGGGGAGTCCGGCGAGAAGACCCCCAAGACGGAAGAAGACCCCCGAAGGCGGATCGAGACCCCCAGACGACGGCGGCGACGACGAAGAAGGTAGCCGGACTCCCCTCGCTCGGTAAAAGAGCTTGGTAAATGGCGGGGGAGTCCGGCGAGAAGACCCCCAAGACGGAAGAAGACCCCCGGAGCAGTGCAATAAACTATTTTTTCAAAAGTGTGGGTGTTTTTTTTTACTTTACATTTTACACCTTAGGTGAATGGGTAGGGGTACATCGTACCCCATACTCATTCACATAGGGTGGGGGGCCGGTATCTGGGGGCCCCCTTATTAAAGGGGGCTCCCAGATTCCGATAAGCCCCCGCCCGCAGACCCCGACAACCAACGGCCAGGGTTGTCGGGAAGAGGCCCTTGTCCTCATCAACATGGGGACAAGGTGCTTTGGGGTGGGGGGGCCGCACGGCCCCCCTTTCCCCAGGGCACCCCCCATGTTGAGGGCACGCGGCCTGGTACGGCTCAGGAGGGGGGGGGGCGCTCGTTCGTCCCCACCCCTTTCCTGGCCTGCCAGGCTGCGTGCTCGGATGAGGGTCTGACATGGATTTGGGGGGAACCCCCACGCCGTTTTTTCGGCGTGGGGAGTCCCTTTAAATCCATGCCAGGTCACGGAGCTAGCGCGGCGGCATTTACTGCCTACGCTAGCTACGTAACCTGAAGTCACGTGCTAAATGAACGGACTTGCCGATGAGCGGCAAGTCCGTTCATTTCAAAAGTCCCGCGGACTTGCCCACTAACGGCGGGATTATCCGCTGGACTGCCAAGTCCAGCGGATAATTTGAAAACAAAACTTCAAACTTTAGTCCGCCGTACTTTGGCGCCAAAAAGTCCGCCGGCGCCCACACACGAGGGGATTATCCGCTGGACTTCAGTCCAGAGGATAATCCCGCGGGATTGTCCCTTCGTGTGTACGCGGCATTAGTTTAGGCCGTTAGTAGATCATTTGTTAGTTTTAGGAGAGCAGTTTCTGTGGAATGTTGAGGACGAAATCCAGACTGAAGGGGATCAAGAAGGCTATTATCAGCAAGATGGACACTCAATCGGTTGTAGACTAGACGTTCAAGGAGTTTGGATAAAAAGGGGAGCAAGGAGATGGGGCGTAGGTTGCTAAGATTGGATAGGTCCAGTGAGGGCTTTTTAAGTATGGGGCGGACAAGTGCATGTTTTAAGGAATTGGGGAAGATGCTAGAAGAGAGGGAGAGATTGAAGATGTGGGTTAGAGAGTGTAGAATAGAGCTAGAGGGTGACTGTAGCATTTGTGAGAAAACAGGATCCAGAGGGCAGGTGGTAAGATGGACGTTCACAAGTAATTTAGCAACCTCTTCTATAGTGGTGGGGTTGAAATAGGGAAGTAATGATTGTACCTGTGGACATGAGGTGTAAGCCATGGAGGGTGTCTGAACAGTAGAGATCTCCTCGCGAATTGTATCAATCTTCTGTTTGAAGTGATTGGCGACCTCCTGAGCAGTGAGTGAGTTGGTGGGTGGAGGCAGTGGAGGGCAAAGTAGAGAGTTGAAGGTAGGTAAGAGTTGACAGGGACGGGATGATAAGTTTTTAATGAGAGTGATGAAATAGATCTGCTTGGCAGTGAGGAGGCTGGAATTGTATTTTTGGAGGGCAGATTTATATTGGCTGAAATCTTTCTGGGACTTTGTCTTATGCCACAGGCGCTCGAGAGCACGGCTGTGCTTTTTCAGACTTCTAGTGTGATCTGTTTGCCAGGGTTGAAGGGGGCAGGCCTTATTCTGTGTGTAGTGAGGGGGGCCAGTGTGTCCAGTGAGGCTAGAAGTGAAGTGTTGTAGACAGAAGTGGCTAGGTTGGTGCAGGACAGAGGTGCGATTTTTTCATAGAGGTATTCAGTAGCAGAGTAGAGAAGAGATGGGTTGAGATGGCGAAGCTTTCTACGGGTAACCGTTAGGTGTTTGGTGGGAGAGGAGGCGGAGGAGAGGGAGAGAGTGAAGTTAATAAGGTAGTGATCAGAGAGAGGGTAAGGATAGTTGGAGAGGTTGCATGGAGTGCATAGGTGGGAAAAGACAAGGTCAAGGGTGTTGCCTTCAGACTGAGTAGGAGTATGTATCCATTGCTTCAGGTCAAAGAAGGAGGTTAGACTGAGAAGTTTGGAAGTTCCATGTCCCATAGTGTCCCTGCCTTCCATGTCCCATAGCGTCCCTGCCTTCCATGTCCCATAGCGTCCCTGCCTTCCATGTCCCATAGCGTTCCTGCATTCCATGTCCTATAGCGTCCCTGCCTTCCATGTTTCATAGCGTCCCTGCCTTCCATGTCGCATAGCGTTCCTGCATTCCATGTCCTATAGCGTCCCTGCCTTCCATGTTTCATAGCGTCCCTGCCTTCCATGTCGCATAGCCTTCCTGCCTTCCATGTCGCATAGCGTTCCTGCCTTCTATGTCACATAGAGTTCCTGCCTACCAAGTCCCATAGCCTTCTTTCGTTCTACATGCTATAGCATTTCTGCCTTCCATGTGCCATAGCGTTCCTTCCTTCCATGTGCCATAGCGTTCCTTCCTTCCATGTGCCATAACGTTCTTTTCTTCCATGTCCCATAGCGTTCCTTCCTTCCTTCCATGTCCCATAACGTTCCTTTCTTTTATGTCCCATAGCGCCCCTGCCATCCATGTCCCATAGAGTCCCTGCCTTTCGTGTCCCATAGCGTCCCTGCCTTCCATGTCCCATAGCGTCCCTGCCTTCCAGGTCCCATAGCGTTCCTGCCTTCCATGTCCCATAGCGCTCATGCCTTCCATGTCCCATAGAGTCCCTGCCTTTCGTGTTCCATAGCGTCCCTGCCTTCCAGGTCCCATAGCGTCCCTGCCTTCCATGTCCCATAGCGTTTCTGCCTTCCATAAAAGTTATGTTTGCATGTAATTTATTCATACGTTTTTATTAATGTGATGTAATATTTAAATTTTTTTTTAATAAACCAATAATAAAGGCCATGGCCAATTGTTTTTTCTAAAAGTAAAATTATTCCTGAACATTTATTGCATGTCTGTGAATAGCTGCTTGTAATCCAATGTAAAGGAAAAGGGGAACAGGTTTACGCCCCCCTTATCCTCATGGGGTTGCAGCAGCAGTAGTTTCAAGGCCCCCAATACACTGGTGAGGTGCGGTGGGTCTTGTGACTGTCAGATTACGGGAGCCTTGTAACCCGGTCACCTGACCTTAGTAAGTTCTAGAGCCCTTTGGGGTCCACATATAATGGGGGTTCCGACAGGGGCTTGGTGCCAGTCACTTTAGGAGGTCATTGCGGTCTTTCTTATGTGGTGGGTCACCTTTATTAAAGGGGACAAGCTATCATTTGATTTATGGTTCATTTTAATACAACTTGTGCTATAAAAGCTGAGTTGTTGAGTGGTTGAAGTTATTTTTGTATGTCATTTATTCATGTACTTTTCTTTTTGTTGACAAACATTTTTATTTGGAAAATCAATAACAGAATTAAGTACATAGCAAATGTTATCATACAATATTACAATGTTGTATATAGGTTTCTCTATTTTTTTTAAATATTGATTACTATTAATGTCATGGTGTATTATAGGCTGAGCAAAAATACCAAGCATAAGTGATTTCAGAAAAAAAAAACATAAAAACAAGTAGAGAGAAATCTTGATATATTAATACAAATATATCATATATTTGATTAGAGGTACACCTTGAGTATGTGAAAGATTTAGGGTAAATCCCAATAAATCTATTTTTTTTTTTTAAAGATGTGCATATCGTCATGTAGAGTATGATGAATTCTTTCAGAAAGTTTAATCATGTCCATCCTAGATAAGACATGTGGCCATAGAAGAGTGTTTGACCTCCAGTTATATGCATCATCCATTGTATTGAACTAAAATAATGAGTGTAGCAGTCTGTTGCTCGAGGTAGGAATATTTGGTATAGAAGCATATAGAAGGCATATTTCTGGTGTAATGATGATAGTTTTACCTGTTGCATTTTTTTTTGCCTGCCACATTGGTTTAAGAGAGTTGTAACTCCAAAAAATATGTAGAAAGGTTCCTTGCTCTGTACATCCCCTAAAGCAATTAGGAGAGGCTGTAGGGTTAAAGGAATGAATTTTGGTAGAGGTCATATACCAGCTATACAATAATTTTATTGGGGTTTCTCTAAATGAAATTGTGCGATTGCTTTTGTGAAGGTTATCTATCATTGTATCCCACATCTCTATAGTAAAAGAGCATTCTAATGCCCCGTACACACGATCGTGGATTTTTGTTTGAAGGTTGTTGGATCAAACTTGTCTTGCATACACACGGTCACACAAATGTTGGCCAACAATTACGAACATGGGAACATGACATACAAGATGTACGACGAGCCGAGAAAAAGGAAGTTTAAAAGCCAATACGGCTCCTTCTGCTTGATTCCGAGCACGCGTGAACTTTTGTGCAATTGACTTGTGTACACGCGATTGGACTTTCCGACAACAAAGTTTTGTTGGCGGAAAATTTGAGAACCTGCTAGCAAACGGAAGGCGGAAAGTCCGAAAGCAAATGTTCGATGGAGCATACACACGGTCAGAATTTCCGACAACAAGCTCACTTCCAACATTTCCCGTCGGAAAATCCGCCGCAATATCCCATTGTTACATTGGCCTGGATTTCTCAGGAAGGGAAAGTCTATTAAGATAGCTATATAGCTGAGAAATCAAACCTCTGTCTCTCGGGGAGGTTATACATATGTGTTCAAATAATGTGCTCAGAGATTGGAGGGTTAATGAATAGTGCTCTGCAAAAAAGTCCTTGAGTTGTAAATAACAAGAGAATTCTGAAGGAGGAAACTTATATTTAGATTGGAGAGATTCAAAAGAGGGAAATTTCATATTGATGACTAAGGATCTTAGAGTAGTCAGGTTATTTTTCAGCCATAGTGCAAATGGGCTACTAACTTTATAAGCCTGTGTAAATATAGGGTCACCCAGAAAAGAGGCCAGTGGTTGAAGTGCAGAGGATAGTTTAATGGTATCCTTATGTCGAAGCCATGATTGGAATAAATGAGCAACTATTGTGTTATGAGTGAGGATCTTGCGGTGGGAGTTTATACCAGACCAGAAAAGGCCTTGTAAGTAAAGAGGGGATATTGAGATGGACTCAAAGGAGAAAAATGGAATGTTGTTGATAGGGGCAAACCGTTGAGCCAACTGTGTAAATCTTTCTGTGAGGAAGTAGAGCCATATGTTTGGAAGGCCTAGTCCGCCTTGAGATTGTGGTCTATGCATGAGAGAGTATCTACACCTAGGCTTCTTATCTAACCAAATACATTTATTCATTTCTCTTTGTAAACAGGGCCGGACTGGCCTACCGGGATAGCGGGACATATCCCGGTAGGCTGCCTGCCCTGGGGCCGCTTTGGATTTATGGCTATGCTGTTGCTGTGGCTGCAGCACAGCACTCCCCTCCCTCCTTCTCACGCACAGCGGGATACCGCTGTGTCACGGAGCTGTGAAATGTTCGGCCGCGCTATGAAAAAAGTCCTGCCCTCTTCCTAGACCAGCTTGTGTGATAGACGCAGTGTTCTGTCTATCACACGAGCTGGTCTAGGAGGCGGGTGGGACTTTTGTCATAGCGCAGCCGAACATGATTTCACACTCAGCTCCGTGACACAGTGGGAGATGCCCGCTGTGCATAATCCACGCTCTAAGGCTACAACGATGGTGAGGCTTGAATGAGGGCACAGTAAGGCTGCAATGAGGGCAATGAGATGGGCACAGCACAGTAAGGCTGCAATGAGGGCACGGTGAGGCTACAATGAGGGCACAGTAAGGTGGCAATTATGGGCACAGTAAGGTGGCAATGATAGGCACAGTGAGGCTGCAATAAGGGCATGTGAAGCTGCAATGATGGGCACAGTAAGGCTGCAACGATGGTGAGGCTGCAATGAGGGCACGGTAAGGTGGCAATGATGGGCACAGAAAGGCTGCAATGAGGGCACGGTGAGGCTGCAATGAGGGCACGGTGAGGCTGCAATGAGGGCACAGTAAGGCGGCAATGATGGGCATGGTGAGGCTGCAATGATGGGCACAGTAAGGCTGCAATGAGGGCATGGTAAGGTGGCAATGATGGACACAGTAAGGCTGCAGTGAGGGTACAGTAAAGAGGCAATGATGGGCACAGTGAGGCGGCAATGATGGGCATTAGACATGTGCATTTTGTTATGTTCCGAATCAAAATTCTGACAAATTTTTCATTATTCGGACATTCGGATGCACTGTGTCTGCATACCAAATTTGGGGTTTCTATCACCAAGTAACCTCGAGGTACGTGGACCTAAAATCGGGTCACAAAATATTTTCGAATCCGGTTGAAATTGTTTCAAATAGTTTCAAATGCATTTGAATCCGTTTCAAATGCAGTTGAAATAGTTTCAATTGCAGTTGAAATAATTTCGAATCATGTTGATACTATTTCAAGCGGATTCGAAAATATGTTGTAGTGCTAGTTCTACTGTGTTTGCATACCAAATTTGGGGTTTCTAGCTACAAGTGGCCCCGAGATATGTGGCCCCAAAGTCGGGTCGAAAAATGTCATTATAAAACGACAAAAACTGGCGCTGGAGAAAAATAAATAATAAAAAAATATATAAATTGGTGCTGATAAAATATGGTGCAAATGTGTTGACAGATTGCAGCTGCTGTAATGGAAGTGCTACAACTTCTAAAATGTGAACAACGGAAAAAAGGAACAGCGCTAGCAAATACTAACAAACAGTGTACCAATATACAAATCTGTTGGTGTGTGTAGTGGTGAGGCTACAAACCTGTAGGTGTATATGGAAGTGAGACTACAATAATAAACCACAATATTTGCACATAAATAATACCATGAGTTAAGTGCCAACAAAAGTAAAAAAGTAAAAAACAGTCCAGCAAAGTAGAAAGTCCCTTCTTGGACTGGACTCACCCAGATGCAGAGGCTGTGCCTATGAAATCAAGCAGAGAGACTGTGATCTGAGTCCATGGGACATAAGATGTGAAGCTGGCTGGTGGTTCAGGATGACCCGGATATCTGGGGGCTTGCTACTGGTGCCATCTCCATGGGTCTTGCAGATTAATGCCTCAAGGAAAGGAATGCTAAATGGTGAAATACCGTTGCAATAAAAAGTATATGCGCGCAATGCGCTACTCACAGAGTTTAAACGAAGGCAGGCTTATCAGAAAAACTTCCGTGAATGCCGCTGGATAAGCGTGCGTTCCACGGAGGCAGGATGTGACGTCGGTGATTGCGTTCGGCCGGAAATGACGTCGACGCGTTTCGCCCCTCCTCCAGGGCGTCATCAAAGGTCATGTCCTTTGATGACGCCCTGGAGGAGGGGCGAAACGCGTCGACGTCATTTCCGGCCGAACGCAATCACCGACGTCACATCCTGCCTCCGTGGAACGCACGCTTATCCAGCGGCATTCACGGAAGTTTTTCTGATAAGCCTGCCTTCGTTTAAACTCTGTGAGTAGCGCATTGCGCGCATATACTTTTTATTGCAACGGTATTTCACCATTTAGCATTCCTTTCCTTGAGGCATTAATCTGCAAGACCCATGGAGATGGCACCAGTAGCAAGCCCCCAGATATCCGGGTCATCCTGAACCACCAGCCAGCTTCACATCTTATGTCCCATGGACTCAGATCACAGTCTCTCTGCTTGATTTCATAGGCACAGCCTCTGCATCTGGGTGAGTCCAGTCCAAGAAGGGACTTTCTACTTTGCTGGACTGTTTTTTTACTTTTTTACTTTTGTTGGCACTTAACTCATGGTATTATTTATGTGAAAAATGTCATTCTCTGCTGCAGAAAAGTGCTTGACATTTTGTGACCCGACTTTGGGGCCATGTATCTCGGGGTCACTTAGTGATAGAAACCCCAAATTTGGTATGCAAACACAGTAGAACTAGCACTACAACATCTCCAAATTTATTTCTAAAAGTTTCTATCACCAAGTAACCCCGAGATACGTGGACCCAAAGTCGGGTCGCAAAATATTTTCGAATCCGGTTGAAATAGTTTCAGATGCGGTTGAAATAGTTTCAAATGCAGTTGAAATAATTTCGAATCATGTTGATACTATTTCAAGCGGATTTGAAAATATTTTGCGACCCGACTTCAGGAGATCTGCAAAAAAAAAAAAAAGAAGTGAAATGGCTGTTAATAGTCTACAGGAGATCTGCTAAAAAAAGAAATAGATACTAATAGTCTGCAGGAGATCTGCAAAAAAAAATGAAATAGATGCTAATAGTCTGCAGGAGATTTGGATTTGGCCCGAGATATGTGGCCCCAAAGTCGGGTCGAAAAATGTCATTCTCTGCTGCAGAAAAGTGCTTGACATTTTGCGACCCGACTTTGGCGCCACGTATCTCGGGGTCAATTAGTGATAGAAACCCCAAATGTCATTGTCCACTTGCCACAACACCTGCCACATGCCAAGACACCTGCCACAAGTGCCAAGACACCTGCCACGAGTGCCACGTGAGCGGCCATGTGTGCCACGTGACCGGCCATGAGTGCCACGTGACCTGCCACGAGTTCCACGTGACTGACCACAAGTGCCACGTGACCAAGTTGTGGATTGTCCACTTGCCATGTCACCTGCCACAAGTTATGGGGTTCCTAGCACCAAGTGACCCCCAGATATGGGGGATATGTCAAGTACTTTTCTACAGCAGAGAATTGCAATTTGTAACCCGACTTTGGGGCCACGTATCTCGGGGCCACTTATAGCTAGAAACCCCAAATTTGGTATGCAAACACAGTAGAACTAGCACTACAACATCTCCAAATTTGGGGTTTCTATCACAAAGTAACCCCGAGGTACGTGGACCCAAAATCGGGTCGCAAAATATTTTCGAATCCGGTTGAAATAGTTTCAAATGCGGTTGAAATAGTTTCAAATGTGGTTGAAATAGTTTCAAATGCAGTTGAAATAATTTCGAATCATGTTGATACTATTTCAAGCGGATTCGAAAATAAGTTGTAGTGCTAGTTCTACTGTGTTTGCATACCAAATTTGGGGTTTCTAGCTACAAGTGGCCCCGAGATATGTCATTATGTCATTCGGGTCGAAAAATGTCATTCTCTGCTGCAGAAAAGTGCTTGACATTTTGCGACCCGACTTTGGGGCCATGTATCTCGAGGTCACTTAGTGATAGAAACAAATTTGGTATGCAAACACACTAGAACTAGCACTACAACAACTCCAAATTTCTTTCTAAAAGTTTCTATCACCAAGTAACCCCGAGATACGTGGACCCAAAATCGGGTCGCAAAATATTTTCGAATCCGGTTGAAATAGTTTCAAATCCGGTTGAAATAGTTTCAAATGCGGTTGAAATAGTTTCAAATGCAGTTGAAATAATTTCGAATCATGTTGATACTATTTCAAGCGGATTCGAAAATATTTTGCGACCCAACGTTGAAAAAAAAAATGAAATTGATTCTAACAGTCTGCAGGAGATCTGCAAAAAAAAAAAGAAGTGAAATATTTCGATTCCGGTTGAAATAGTTTCAAATGCGGTTGAAATAGTTTCAAATGCGGTTGAAATAGTTTCAAATGCAGTTGAAATAATTTCGAATCATGTTGATACTATTTCAAGCGGATTCGAAAATATGTTGTAGTGCTAGTTCTACTGTGTTTGCATACCAAATTTGGGGTTTCTAGCTACAAGTGGCCCCGAGATATGTCATTCGGGTCGAAAAATGTCATTCTCTGCTGCAGAAAAGTGCTTGACATTTTGCGACCCGACTTTGGGGCCACGTATCTCGGGGTCACTTAGTGATAGAAACAAATTTGGTATGCAAACACACTAGAACTAGCACTACAACATCTCCTAATTTCTTTCTAAAAGTTTCTATCACCAAGTAAGCCCGAGATACGTGGACCCAACTTTGGGTCGCAAAATATTTTCGAATCCGGTTGGAATAGTTTCAAATGCGGTTGAAATAGTTTCAAATGCGGTTGAAATTGTTTCAAATGCAGTTGAAATAATTTTGAATCGTGTTGATACTATTTCAAGCGGATTCGAAAATATTTTGCGACCCGACTTTGAAAAAAAAAAATGAAATTGATTCTAACAGTCTGCAGGAGATATGCAAAAAAAAGATGTGAAATGGCTGTTAATAGTCTACAGGAGATCTGCTAAAAAAAGAAATAGATGCTAATAGTCTGCAGGAGATCTGGTGAGAAAACGAAATAGATACTAATAGTCTGCAGGAGATCTGCAAAAAAAATGAAATAGATGCTAATAGTCTGCAGGAGATCTTATGGGAACAAATAGTGATCTGCATTCTGCAATTTTTTTTTAAAATGAAATAGATAGTATCCATATTCTATTCTAAAGATGTGAAATGGCTGTCACGGATGTCGATCGCAAGGCAAGTACATATGCTGTATGTCATTGTCCACTTGCCACAACACCTGCCACAAGTGCCACGACACCTGCCACGAGTGCCACGACACCTGCCACAAGTGCCACGTGACCGGCCACGAGTGCCACGTGACCGGCCACATGACCAAGTTGTGGATTGTCCACTTGCCATGTCACCTGCCACAAGTTATGGGGTTCCTAGCACCAAGTGACCCCCAGATATGGGGGATATGTCAAGTACTTTTCTACAGCAGAGAATGACATTTTGTGACCCGAATTTGGGGCCACGTATCTCGGGGCCACTTATAGCAAGAAACCCCAAATTTGCATTTGAAACTATTTCAACCGGATTCGAAAATATTTTGTGACCCGAAATTTGGGTCCACGTATCTCGGGGTTACTTGGTGATAGAAACCCCAAATTTGGGGTTATTGTAGTGCTAGTTGTAATGTGTTTGCATACCACAAGTGGCCCCGAGATATGTGGCCCCAAATTCGGGTCGCAAAATTTCATTCTCTGCTGCAGAAAATTACTTGACATATCGCCCATATCTGGGGGTCACTTGGTGCTAGGAACCCCATAACTTGTGGCAGGTGATGTGGCAAGTGGACAATCCACAACTTGGTCACGTGGCAGAATACGTGGCACTCGTGGCAGGTCATGTGGCACTCGGACAATGACATACAGCATATGTACTTGCCTTGCGATCGACATCCGTGACAGCCATTTCACATCTTTTTTTTATGTGACAGATGTATATAAGTAACTAACCATCTTCCAAAATTTATAATTCAAATAGAAAAGATTAGCACAGAATAGAAAAAAAATATAATTTAATAGAATAAAATAGAAAGAATATACAACCAGTTTCTGAAATTCGAAAAGAATAAATTTGAATTTCGAATAGTATGAATTCAAATTTTTTAATTAATTAATTTTAACTTTGGATAGAAAAGATTATAATAAAATAAAAAATAGACTAGAAAAACAATAGAACAGAATAGAATATATTATATTTTATTCTATTCTGTTCTATTGTATTTCTAGTCTATTCTTTTATATTCTATTAAAATCTTTTCTATTAAAATCAAAATCATTATATACTAAATTCGAATTTCGGAAGAGGGTTATATATATATTTTTTTCCGACATTCAAATTTCGTATAGAATGAATTCGAATTTGAATAGAAAAGATTAGAATAGAAATAGAGCATAGACTAGAAAAACAATAGAACAGAATAGAATATAGATACTATCTATTTCATTTAAAAAAAAATTTGCAGAATGCAGATTACTATTTGTTCCCATAAGATCTCCTGCAGACTATTAGCATCTATTTTTTTTTTGCAGATCTCCTGCAGACTGTTAGAATCAATTAAATTTTTTTTTTCAAAGTCGGGTCGCAAAATATTTTCGAATCCGCTTGAAATAGTATCAACATGATTCGAAATTATTTCAACCGCATTTGAAACTATTTCAACCAAAGTTGGATCGCAACTAGCACTACAACATCTCCAAATTTGGGGTTTCTATCACTAAGTGACCCTGAGATACGTGGACCCAAAGTTGGGTCGCAAAATATTTTCGAATCCGGTTGAAATAGTTTCAAATGCGGTTGAAATAATTTTGAATCATGTTGAAATAATTTCGAAAATCGGTTGAAATATTTTCGAATTCGAAAATCGATCGAAAACTAAACGAAATCCGAAAACGAATTTAACAAATTTAACGAATCTAACTAAACAAAATTAATTAATTAACGGATTAAAACGAAACTAATTTTTTCCTTTTGCACATGTCTAATGGGCATGTGATGCTGCAATGATGGGCACGGTGAGGCTGCAATGATGGGTACGCTGAGGCTGCAATAATGGGCACAGTAAGGTTGCATTTGATGGGCACTAGTGAGGCTGCATTGATCTCTTGTACCACGTCTGCAGTCTCTGACCATCTCCTGTATCATGTCTACATTCTCTTAACATCTTTAGTACCATGTCCTCAGTCTATAACCATCTTCTGTAATATGCCCGACGCCTCTGACATCTCCTGTACCATGCCCGCAGCCTCTGACATCTTGACATCTCCTGTACCATGTTGCCCACAGACTCCGACCATCTCCTGTACTATGCCCACAGCCTCCGACCATCTCCTGTAATATGCCTGAAGCCTCCGACCATCTCCTGTAATATGCCCGCAGCCTCTGACCATCTCCTGTACTATGACTGCAGCCTCTGACCGTCTCTTGTCTTATATTATGTCTGCAGTCTCTGAGGGAGTCTGGAGAGGAGTCAAGAGTGGGAGCGCCACTGGGATGGGGGTCATGGAAGAAGTCAGACATGTGTGGACTGTGGATTGGAGACTATAGGAAAACCAGAGCCACCAAGCTGGAGCCGACTGACTGATCCCTGCAGAGGAGGTCAGTGACAGCACCGCCAGGCCAGTCTGAGGGGGGGTCACTGATGTAAGGGGGGCGTGAATACAATAATGTAAGGGGGCACTGATATAAAGGTTTTCCCCCTATATCAGAAACCCCCCCCCTCTTATCTTAGTGTATTTTTTGTGGAAGGTGGTCTCTGGTCAGCAGTGTCCCCCCCCCCCCCCTCACATTCCCAGAGTCCCAGCAGGTGTCCCCCTTGATGATTGCTTCACTTTTAACTGAAATTTGCTGTTATATATATATATATATATATATATATATATATATATATATATATATATATATATATATATATATATATATATATATATATTCCTAGCCCAATGTGATTTCATATATGTCTTATCTATATACTGTATAATACGCTCTTCAAATGTGCTTTAAAATGCATGGTTTTTCCTTTTATGTACTACTAAATAATGACGTTATGCTGTTGGGCTGGTATAAGAATGCTATGGGGCTGGTATGAAATTATTTCCAGGGCTGGTTTTTATTCCCAGTCCGGCCCTGTTTGTAAAGCTTCTATTCTAGTTTTAGAAATATTAATTGGGAGTAAGGATGGGCCCGGTGCTCGATGCGAACCCACGTTCGCATCGAGCACCGGGCGTTCGCTCGCTCGGCGAGCCCCGAACAATTTTGGCCGCTCGCATCACGTTCGTGTGATGCGAGCGGCCCCGCAATGCATTGCGGCCGGCGCGGCCGACGCAGTGCATTGCTGGCTGATGATTGGCCAAGCATGCACTGTGACCCCGCATGCTTGGCCAATCACAGCCCCGGAAACTCGAAGAGCCATAATTGGCTACAGGCAGGACGCCTGTAGCCAATTACAGCTCAGGGGCTGTAGTACACGCCCCCCCCCTATAAAACGCCGCCACGCCGTCTGCGCCGGTCACATGCTGTTCCGGCGCAGATTGAGCAGGCTGTTTCTGTGACACTCTGCTGCATTTAGATAGATAGAGAGATTCACTTGCAGAGATTGAGTTAGATAGATTCAGTTACAAAGATTGATTGACAAAGAGGGGCTTGTAGTGTGCTCGTGGCAGGCAGGCAGAGCTCCTATATTTTGTTACCAGAAGCACCTATAGGACTTGTAGTGTGTTCGTGGCAGGCAGGCAGAGCTCCTATATTTTGTTACCAGAAGCACCTATAGAACTTGTAGTGTGTTCGTGGCAGGCAGGCAGAGCTCCTATATTTTGTTACCAGAAGCACCTATAGGACTTGTAGTGTGTTCGTGGCAGGCAGGCAGAGCTCCTATATTTTGTTACCAGAAGCACCTATAGGACTTGTAGTGTGTTAGTGGCAGGCAGGCAGAGCTCCTATATTTTGTTACCAGAAGCACCTATAGGACTTGTAGTGTGTTCGTGGCAGGCAGGCAGAGCTCCTATATTTTGTTACCAGAAGCACCTATAGGACTTGTAGTGTGTTAGTGGCAGGCAGGCAGAGCTCCTATATTTTGTTACCAGAAGCACCTATAGGACTTGTAGTGTGTTCGTGGCAGGCAGGCAGAGCTCCTATATTTTGTTCCCAGAGGCACCTATAGGACTTGAAGTGTGTTAGTCCCATTACACACACATAGCTATATTTTCTTCCCAGAAGCACCTATAGGACTTGAAGTGTGTTAGTCCCATCACACACACAGAGCTATATTTTGTTCCCAGAAGCACCTATAGGACTTGAAGTGTGTTAGTCCCATTACACACACAGAGCTATATTTTGTTCCCAGAAGCACCTATAGGACTTGAAGTGTGTTAGTCCCATTACACACACAGAGCTATATTTTCTTCCCAGAAGCACCTATAGGACTTGAAGTGTGTTAGTCCCATCACACACACAGAGCTATATTTTCTTCCCAGAAGCACCTATAGGACTTGAAGTGTGTTAGTCCCATTACACACACAGAGCTATATTTTCTTCCCAGAAGCACCTATAGGACTTGAAGTGTGTTAGTCCCATCACACACACAGAGCTATATTTTGTTCCCAGAAGCACCTATAGGACTTGAAGTGTGTTAGTCCCATTACACACACAGAGCTATATTTTGTTCCCAGAAGCACCTATAGGACTTGAAGTGTGTTAGTCCCATTACACACACAGAGCTATATTTTCTTCCCAGAAGCACCTATAGGACTTGAAGTGTGTTAGTCCCATCACACACACAGAGCTATATTTTCTTCCCAGAAGCACCTATAGGACTTGAAGTGTGTTAGTCCCATCACACAGAGCTCCTCTAT
This sequence comes from Lithobates sylvaticus, assembly GCA_028564925.1. NCBI lineage: Eukaryota > Metazoa > Chordata > Amphibia > Anura > Ranidae > Lithobates > Lithobates sylvaticus. Next base: position 772,642,088 of record CM053026.1, on the reverse strand, counting down.
TTTCTTTGCATAAGCACCCACAGGACTTCTAGTGTGTTAGTGGCATCACACAGAGCTCCTATATATTCTTCTCAGCAGCACCCACAGGACTTCTAGTGTGTTAGTGGCATCACACAGAGCTCCTCTATTTTCTTTGCAGAAGCACCCATAGGACTTCTAGTGTGTTAGTGGCATCACACAGAGCTCCTATATATTCTTCTCAGCAGCACCCACAGGACTTCTAGTGTGTTAGTGGCATCACACAGAGCTCCTCTATTTTCTTTGCATAAGCACCCACAGGACTTCTAGTGTGTTAGTGGCATCACACAGAGCTCCTCTATTTTCTTTGCATAAGCACCCACAGGACTTCTAGTGTGTTAGTGGCATCACACAGAGCTCCTCTATTTTCTTTGCATAAGCACCCACAGGACTTCTAGTGTGTTAGTGGCATCACACAGAGCTCCTCTATTTTCTTTGCAGAAGCACCCACAGGACTTCTAGTGTGTTAGTGGCATCACACAGAGCTCCTCTATTTTCTTTGCAGAAGCACCCATAGGACTTCTAGTGTGTTAGTGGCATCACACAGAGCTCCTATATATTCTTCTCAGCAGCACCCACAGGACTTCTAGTGTGTTAGTGGCATCACACAGAGCTCCTCTATTTTCTTTGCAGAAGCACCCATAGGACTTCTAGTGTGTTAGTGGCATCACACAGAGCTCCTATATATTCTTCTCAGCAGCACCCACAGGACTTCTAGTGTGTTAGTGGCATCACACAGAGCTCCTCTATTTTCTTTGCATAAGCACCCACAGGACTTCTAGTGTGTTAGTGGCATCACACAGAGCTCCTCTATTTTCTTTGCAGAAGCACCCACAGGACTTCTAGTGTGTTAGTGGCATCACACAGAGCTCCTCTATTTTCTTTGCAGAAGCACCCATAGGACTTCTAGTGTGTTAGTGGCATCACACAGAGCTCCTATATATTCTTCTCAGCAGCACCCACAGGACTTCTAGTGTGTTAGTGGCATCACACAGAGCTCCTCTATTTTCTTTGCAGAAGCACCCATAGGACTTCTAGTGTGTTAGTGGCATCACACAGAGCTCCTATATATTCTTCTCAGCAGCACCCACAGGACTTCTAGTGTGTTAGTGGCATCACACAGAGCTCCTCTATTTTCTTTGCATAAGCACCCACAGGACTTCTAGTGTGTTAGTGGCATCACACAGAGCTCCTCTATTTTCTTTGCATAAGCACCCACAGGACTTCTAGTGTGTTAGTGGCATCACACAGAGCTCCTCTATTTTCTTTGCAGAAGCACCCATAGGACTTCTAGTGTGTTAGTGGCATCACACAGAGCTCCTCTATTTTCTTTGCAGAAGCACCCATAGGACTTCTAGTGTGTTAGTGGCATCACACAGAGCTCCTATATTTTCTTCTCAGCAGCACCCACAGGACTACCGACTACAATGGCTGGAAGACCGCCAAGGGGAGGCAGAGCGTGCAGAGCCAAGAACACAGGGCAGGCAGGCTCTGTTTCTAGTGGACGTGGCCGTGGACGTGGACGTGGTCGTGCATCGTCATCAGCACGTGGCCATGGGACACGCGCGTCTTTGTTTTCGGCAGCTGGACATGTGGAGCCGCATCATGCTGAAGGCTTGGTAGAATGGATGACCAAGCCCTCCTCATCCTCCTCATCCTCTCTCACCCAGGCTCAGGGTACTGACAGAGCATCATCAGCCACCCCTTCCCTAGACCCACCATGTCCTCCTGAGGAGTCCCCCGAACTCTTTGAGCACAGTGTTGGGTACATGCTCCAGGAGGATGCCCAACGATTCGAAGGCTCGGATGACGATACCCAGCTTGAGGAATCTGGCAGTACAGTTCCACCAGCTGCAGCTTACTGCCAGGTTTGCTCTAGTGGTGAAGAGGGAGGGGATGATGAGGTCACTGACTCCACGTGGGTGCCTCAAGGGAGAGAGGATGAGGAGGAGGACGAGGAGGAGGAGGATGCGGCGTCACATGTCCAACGAGGCAGGATGCCCCCTGGAGGCCAGGTAGAGGCCAGCACAGCAACTGTACAACACCGCAGAGCTCCGCCTGTGCAGGGCGCTGCCTCTGCACGTTATCAGAAAAGTTCTTTGGTGTGGGCCTTTTTTGAGACGAGTGCAGCAGATCGCACCACTGCTATTTGCAATATTTGTCTCAAGCGTATCTCGCGTGGCCAAAACATCAGCCGCTTGGGCACGACAAGCATGACCAGACATATGGCGACCTGCCATGCAGCTCGTTGGCAGGCACACATAAAAGACCCACACCAAAGAACTAAGCGGACCTCTCCTTGCTCCTCCTCAGCTGGGATCTCCATCCCCACTACACCTTCAGTCCTCTCTGAAAGCTGCTCTGAGAGGACTGAAGGTGTAGAATTCGGTGTGTCACAACCAAGTACTTGCAGTACACCGACGTCCGAATGCAGCAGGCAAATTTCCCTGCCCCAGCTGCTGGACCGTAGAAAGAAGTACACTCCCAGCCATCCACATGCCCAGCGGTTGAATGCTAGCCTTGCTAAATTGCTAGCACTTCAACTGCTGCCTTTTCAGTTGGTAGACTCGGCCCCCTTCCGTGAGTTTGTTCAATGTGCGGTTCCTCAGTGGCAGGTTCCCAAACGCCACTTTTTCTCGCGGAAGGCGATTCCGTCTCTCTACCGGCATGTGGAGGGCAATGTCCATGCCTCGCTGGACAGGGCGGTCAGCGGTAAGGTGCATATTACCGCTGACTCATGGTCCAGCAGGCATGGACAGGGACGGTACCTTTCTTTCACGGCCCATTGGGTCACTCTATTGGCAGCTGGGAGGGATGCAGGACAAGGTGCAGTAGTGTTGGAGGTTGTTCCGCCACCACGCCTCCAAAACGCGACTACTGCTACTGGTTGTGACACACCTCTCTCCTCCACCCCCTCCTCTTCTTCTTCCTCCAGTGCTCTGTCCTTGGAACCAGCGGTGCTCCGTAGGCGTACAAGGGGCTACGCAAGTACGCAGGCAAAAAGATGCCATGCCGTGCTTGCGCTGGTGTGTTTGGGGGACAGGAGCCACACTGGGCCAGAGGTTCTGGCAGCTCTGCAGGGGCAGGCCGAGAGGTGGTTGACGCCACGTCAGCTTAAGCCAGGAATGGTCGTTTCTGACAATGGCACCAACCTCCTCTCCGCCCTGCGACAGGGGCAGCTCACCCATGTGCCCTGCATGGCTCACGTCCTCAACCTGGTGGTGCAGCGGTTCTTGGGCAGGTTCCCAGGCTTACAGGATGTCCTGAGGCAGGCCAGGAAAGTCTGTGTGCATTTCCGCCGATCTTATAATGCCAGTGCTCGGCTGACTGAGCTGCAAAAGGAGCTGAACCTGCCCAAGAACCGCCTAATATCTGACATGCCCACCAGGTGGAACTCAACGTTGGCCATGCTGCAGCGACTGCACACGCAGCAGAGGGCCATCAATGAGTACCTTTGCGACTACGGCACCAGGACAGGGTCAGGGGAGCTTGGTTTTTTTTCCCCACGTCAGTGGAGCATGATCAGGGATGCATGCACTGTCCTCTCACCATTTGAGGAGGCCACGAGGATGGTGAGCAGTGACAGTGCATGCATCAGTGACACTGTCCCTCTTGTCCACCTGTTGGAGCATACGCTGCGTGGGATAATGGACAGGGCACTTGAGGCAGAACAGAGGCAGGAAGAGGAGGACTTCCTTGCCTCTCAAGGCCCCCTTTATCCGGACAGTGTTCCTTCTGTCCCACCCATCACACAGGAAGAGGATGAGGAGGAGGAGGAGGAGGAGGAGGAGGAGGATTGTGTGAGCATGGAGGTGGAGCCTGGCACTCAGCATCAGCAGCAGCAGTCTTTTTAGGGATGATGTACAGTCCCAACAAGCCAGTGGACTTGTACGTGGCTGGGAGGAGGTGGCTGGCGATCATGTCATCCTCAGTGACCCAGAAGACTCCGGACCGAATGCCTCAGCTAACCTACGCTGCATGGCCTCCCTGATCCTGCAAAGCCTGCGGAAGGATCCTCGTGTTCTTCGGATCAAGGAGAGGGACCATTACTGGCTGGCCACTCTCCTTGATCCGCGGTACAAGGGTAAGGTTGCGGACCTTATCTTGCCGTCGCAGAGGGAGCAGAGGATGAGACATCTCAGGGAGGCCTTGCAGAAAGGTCTGTGCAACGCGTTCCCAGAAACTGGGAGGCTACAAACTCCTGGTCCTGGGCGACGAGTTGCTGAGGCTTCGGTCAGTGGCAGAAGGAGCGGTGGGGAAGGTGGACGTCTGACCGATGCGTTCAGACAATTTTTTAGTCCGCAGCCCCAAGGTATGATCGGTTCCAGCAACCATCGCCAGCGTCTGATATACATGGTGCAGGAATACCTTGGGGCAAGGTCAGACTTGGACACCTTTCCCACCGAAAATCCTCTGGCTTACTGGGTCCTGAGGATGGATCACTGGCCAGAGCTTGCACAGTATGCAATTGAGCTACTGGCCTGTCCTGCCTCCAGCGTTCTTTCCGAACGCACATTCAGTGCTGCTGGAGGATTTGTGACTGATCATAGGGTGCGCCTGTCCACCGCCTCGGTTGATCGACTGACATTCATCAAAATGAATCAGTCTTGGATCACCACCAGCTACCAGGCACCTGAGGCGGATATAACCGAATAATTTTTAATGTCACATCCCTTCAAGACTGCCTATGCTGATGCTGAGTGACTGTCCTCTTATGTTCACTGACTATCCTCTTCCTCCTCCTCAATGATCCATGCCACAGCACCAGTGCCTAAGGCACAATTTTTCAGCCCCTGTTTAACAGGGGCGTGTACTTACAATTTTTAAAAAAAATGCTTCGCAACACGTGTGACTGCTGTGCTCCAAGTACAGTCTCTGTGAGGGCCGTGTTGCAGTGTTGTGGCACCAGCACCAGTGCCTAAGGCACAATTTTTCAGCCCCCTGTTTAACAGGGGCGTGTACTTACAATTTTTTTAAAAAATGCTTCGCAACACGTGTGACTGCTGTGCTCCAAGTACAGTCTCTGTGAGGGCCGTGTTGCAGTGTTGTGGCACCAGCACCAGTGCCTAAGGCACAATTTTTCAGCCCCTGTTTAACAGGGGCGTGTACTTACAATTTTTTTAAAAAATGCTTCGCAACACGTGTGACTGCTGTGCTCCAAGTACAGTCTCTGTGAGGGCCGTGTTGCAGTGTTGTGGCACCAGCACCAGTGCCTAAGGCACAATTTTTCAGCCCCTGTTTAACAGGGGCGTGTACTTACAATTTTTTAAAAAAATGCTTCGCAACACGTGTGACTGCTGTGCTCCAAGTACAGTCTCTGTGAGGGGTTGCAGTGTTGTGGCACCAGCACCAGTGCCTAAGGCACAATTTTTCAGCCCCTGTTTAACAGGGGCGGGTAATTACAAATCTTGATCTAATAGTTCACAGCAGGGCCCATTCCTGCGCCCACCAAGAGTAACTATGAGGGCCTGCAGTCTTGTGGCAACACCGTCCACCACCACCGCCAAAGGCCCAATTTTTCTGCCCTGTTCATCAGGTGCTTGCAATTACAAATCTTGATCTAATAACTCACAGCAGGGCCCATTCCTGCGCCCACCAAGAGTAACTATGAGGGCCTACAGTCTTGTGGCAACACCGTCCACCACCACCGCCAAAGGCCCAATTTTTCTGCCCTGTTCATCAGGTGCTTGCAATTACAAATCTTGATCTAATAACTCACAGCAGGGCCCATTCCTGCGCCCACCAAGAGTAACTGTGAGAGCTTACAGTCTTGTGGCAAAACCGTCCACCACCACCACCACCACCACCCCCAATTTTTCTGCCCTGTTCAACAGGTGCATGCAATTACAAATCTTGATCTATTAACTCACAGCAGGGCCCATTCCTGTGCCCACCAGTCTTGTGGCTACACCAACATCTAATAGGGCAAATTTCTGCAGAGTATATACGCCAGGCCCCTACTTTCAAACATCCAACTTACAAACGACTCCTACTTGCAAATGGAAAGAGAAAACAGGAAGTGAGAGGAAATCTACCCCTAGGAAGGGAAATTCTATCCTGTTAGATTTAATTTGGGAAAAAGGTATCTCCTCTCTACTGATACTTTATCACCAATCCTTGTTTCAATTAAAACCCCACTTTTCCAAAAACATTTGTCATTGGGACGGAAAGTGAGGTGACATGTTCTGAACAGATGTGCAAAGACAGCAAATGTTACAGGGGTGATAACCCCTCCCTATGTTCTCCAAAAAGCTTAAAAATAGATTTTTTTGGGATGGAGCTACACTTCATAATGTACCTGTTCAGATTCTACTTAAGATCAAACCTAAAGCCGCAAGTGGTTTTAAATGGCTTCTTTTTTTCCTTTACAAATGTCATTTTGTGCAAGGACAGTTCTAAACACGGGAAACACATGCCACTTCACAGGCATACTTTGGACACCCCCCAGGTACCATATTTAAAGGAAAATGTCACTTTTTTTTTTTTCACTTTATGCATCATTAAAATGACTGCTCCCGAAAAAACGTTAGTTTTTAAAAGTTCTTTTTGCATTGATATATGTCCCCTGGGGCAGGACCCGGGTCCCCCAAACCTGTTTTATGACATTAACATGCATATTGGCCGTTGTAATTAGCACTTTTGATTTCGAACGTTCGCGTCCATTATAACGTATAGGGTTCGAAATTCGCGCGAACTTTCGGTCCGTTCGAAGGTTCTGGTTCGAACCGAACCCGGGGGTGTTCGGCTCATCCCTAATTGGGAGTACTCGAAAATAGTAGAGTCGTAACAGTGCAGATTCTGTCGAGAAAAGATATATGGTAAGATGACCATAGTTTAAGTAAGGAGCTTATATGTGTGAAAAGTGGGGGGTAATTCGTTTTGAATAGGGAGTTATATGAGGATGTGATATGGATACCTAGATATCTAAATGATCGGGAGCACCATATGAATGAGAATTTCTCTCTTAATAAGTTACATATAGTTATATAGTAGGTGAGGTTGAAAAAAGACACAAGTCCATCAAGTCCAACCTATAAATAAGGATGTCGTAATATGGGAGAAGTTAATGGGTAAGGGCATTTAGTTATGTTAATTCCAAGACCAGAGAGATCATGGAAAATGCTAAGTTCGGCTAAAAGGTTGGGTAAAGAGATGAGTAGGTCAGATAAAAATAAGAGAGCATCATCTGCATATAAGCTTAATTTAAATTCTCTAGGGCCTTTGGTGTATCTTTTAATATTTATATTATTTCTTATGGCGTATGCAAGGGGCTCAATCACCAACATGAATAGTAGTGGGGATAGAGGGCACCCCCGTCTAGTGCCTCTATTCAAAGGGAAAACTGCCTGGAAGCTTAATTCTTGTTTGGGGGAAAGGTAGAGGGCATTAAAACCATAAATTAATTTATTAGACATGTGCAATTCGTTTAGTTACGAATTTGTTTTCCGTTCAAATTCGTTATATTCGTTCATTCGTTATCGTACAACAACGAAACTACGAAAGAATGAAAATCCGAAAAACGAAAACAGAAACAACGAAAATACAGAACAAAGATTCAAAAATAACGAAAATCAAAATGAACGAAAAAAATCGAAATTACGAATATTCGGAAAAAGGAAATCAAAACAACGAAAATACGAAATAACAAAAATTCTGCTGATCGAGAATTCGAAAGAACGAATATTAGTTCTGATTCTGAAATATTCCATCCAGAGTCAAGATAGGGTGTGGTTGGGTCGGAGGCACTGTTTTGGTGGATTTTTGAGTTAAGTTCTGACTTAAGTTTCTTTGTTTCTTAAACATGTAAATAGCATACACATTACATAAAATTATGAATTATGCTCCGATTACGAATCTACGAAAACAATGTTACGAAAGTATGAATAAATCAATCTTATGAAAGTACGAATGTAACTAAATCTACGAAAATACAAATTTCGAATCAACGAAAATTTGATTAACGGAAATACGAATCTTTTTAAATCAACGAAAATATAGCTCTTCTGAAAATACGAATGTGTCCGAATACGCAATATAACGAAAATACGAATTTCGAATAAACAAAAATTAGACTAACGGAAAAATGAATCAACGAAAAAATAACTCTTACGAAAATACGAACGAGTCCGAATACGAACAGCGACGACTTACGAAATTACGAATCGTTACGAATCAACGGAAACTAACAGAAACGAGACTAAACTAAACTAATTTTTCTACTGTGCACATGTCTAGAATTTATCAGAAATGCCAAATTTGGGGAGTAAATAATTAAGGTAAGACCAGTTTACACTGTCAAAGGTCTTGTGGATGTCAAGGCTAAGTAGACAAACTGGGCCTGAGTGCAGATTAACATCTTGAATAATGTTAGTGACCAACCAAATGTTGTCTACAATCTGTCTACCTGGGATTAGAGATGGCCTTGCGGTTCGCCCGGCGGTCGGTTCGCGGCGAACTTTGCTTGTTCGCGATTCGCCAAACCAGCGGACTTATGGCGCTGTTGCGCGGCGGCCATATTCGTTTACATTGTGAAGAACTTTGACCCATGACACATCCATCATGGGGTACAGGACAGCCAATTGAGACATTTCAGCACTTGGACATACCTCCTACCTTATAAATAGACCTGATCATTTTACATTCTGTCTTTTTCAGTGTAGGGAAAGGACGCTGTGTGGAGCAGGCACAGTCAGTCTAATCACTAGCTATTACTATTAGGTCCACAAAAGTCCTTTTAAGGACTGGTATAGGTGTACAGTATATAGGAGGTGAAATACACTGATAATATACTTTCTTTCAAATATAGAAAGCATATTATAGTGCAGTGCTCAGCGATTGTGCAGCTGTCATTTCTCAGTGTAGGGAAAGGTTGGCATTTGGAGCAGGGATAGTCTGTAATACACTAGCGAGCTACTATTAGGTCCACAAAAGTCCTTTTAAGGACTGGTATAGGTGTACAGTATATAGAGGTGAAATACACTGATAATATACTAAATATAATAAAAATACTTTCAAATATAGAAAGCATAGTATAGTGCAGCCCTCAAAATTTCACTTGCCTGCTCGCATTTTGCGAGTGAAAATGAGCTGGGGGCGAGTGGAGAGGGGGCTCTAAGAGCAGATGAGTGTGACAGTGTCCAGCTGCCTGAATGAACGATAAGAGTGACGCTGCCGTCTCTCCTATCATTCCGAGCACCACACAGTGCAGGCTCCGATGGCTGCTGGAGGGAGGATTTTGCTCCCCCTCCCTCCAGCTTCAAGACTGGCAGTTTCAGGCTCTGGCTGCTCGTTGTTGTTTGTGGGATGGGGATGCAGCAGTCTTCTGAGATCCCGCCCACCTGCCTGAATCGTCTGCCTGCTGACCCACCCACTCACCTGTCCATCCATCAGAACAGCCCGCCTGCTCATCCGCCCACCTGCCTGAATTGTCCACCCGTCCACATGATGCCTGCACTCCTGAACGAGGGGCAGGCGGAACTTACATTGCACAGGAGGGAGCGAGTGTGTGCTGAGGTAAGCTCAGCTAACAACTTTTTTCATTGTTCAGGGAGTCCAGCACCATAGCGTTAGGGCAATGGGACTGGAACAGGCTGAAATTGAGGAAGGGGTTAGCATTGCAATGTCCACCAATGCAGGTGGGGAGGGGGGGGTCAGTGGTAGTGAAAGTTACCCCCCCCCCCCACATGCATTGGTCTTCATGGCAGTGAATGTTAATCTTCTCATCCCCCACCCCACCTTGCATTGGTCCTCATGGCAGTGAAATTTTAACCCACCACCCCCTTCTGCATTTGTGGTAATGTCAGTGAAAGTTAACCCCCTCCCCCCACATTGGAGGGGTTACATTTCAATGCCACTAACCATCAATGTAGGAGAGGGGGATATTAATACTGACACCTGTGCTAGCGGTTATTAATGCGTCCACTGCAGTGGCAGTGCATCCATAAAGAGCGCAGGAGCCCCCTCTCTCCTGGCACTTCTCTTATCACCATAGATAGATTCAGGCATTGCCTGAATCTATCTTTGGTCGCCGCTGACATCTGCTATTCGGGTGTCTGGCCACTTTTCGGGTGCCAGTACCTGAATTACAGTGGCAGGGGTGTTTTTTGAAGTGCCTGATTAGAGCCGTAGGCTTTAATAGGCGCCCAAAAAGGTAAACAGCGGGCGCAATGCTGTGCGTTTGCTGTTCACTCAGCTGTGTGTTAGCAAAGCAAAGGAATTCGCTTTGCTAACACTGAACTGCCTCTCAGCCAATCAGGTGCTCAGGTCTGTTACCTGTCACCTGATTGGCTGAAACATCAGGACACTGCCGCTGACCCACTGCGAGACAGGTAAGTGCAGGGCAATGCTCACTGGCAGCATTTGATGGGGCACAGTAGCGGCAATTGATGGGCACATGGGCTGCGTTTGATGGGTGCAGTGGCTGTGTTTGATGGGCGCAGTGGCTGCGTTTGATGGCACAGTGGCTGCAATTGATGTTTTTTTTTTTTTTTCAGTTTGTTTGCGCCCCCACCCCCAAAAAAAATTTTGGAGCACCAGCTGCCACTGGTCCACTGACTTCAATGCTGGGAGTTACTAATGCGTCTTCTGATACCAGTGCTGTTTTTTTTTAATGCATCCGCTGACATCAATGCTAAGAGTTATTACCACAGCCTCGGATACCTGTTTTGGAGGTTATTATAACGTCCACTGACACTAATGCTGGGGGTTATAATTACGTTGTAATTTAAATCAAGTTTAGGGGCGGGCGGGGTAGGGTTTGGGTAGGGTAACTGGTGGCGAGTAACTCTTAAGGCCTGGCTAGTATCTCAGGACTTAAAATTTTAAGCCCTGAGTATTTGATTAGAGGTACAGTGGTGTGAAAAAGTGTTTGCCCCCTATCCTCATTTCCTGTTCCTTTGCATGTTTGTCACACTTAAGTGTTTCGGAACATCAAACCAATTTAAACAATAGTCAAGGACAACACAAAATGCAATTTGTAAATGAAGGTGTTTATTATTAAAGGTGAAAAAAAATCCAAACCATCATGGCCCTGTGTGAAAAAGTGATTGCCCCCCTTGTTAAAACATACTATAACTGTGGTTGTCCACACCTGAGTTCAATTTCTCTAGCCACACCCAGGCCTGATTATTGCCACACCTGTTCACAATCAAGGCATCACTTAAATAGGAGCTGCTTGACACAGTAAGGTCCACCAGAAGATCCTTAAAAGCTACACATCATGCCGAGACCCAAAGAAATTCAGGAACAATTGAGAAAGAAAGTAATTGAGATCTATCAGTCTGGAAAGGGTTATAAAGCCATTTCCAAAGCTTTGGGAATCCAGCGAACCACAGTGAGAGCCATTATCCACAAATGGCGAAGACATGGAACAGTGGTGAACCTTCCCAGGAGTGGCCGACCGCCCAAAATTATCCCAAGAGCGCAGCGACGACTCATCCAAGAGGTTACAAAAGACCCCACAACAACGTCCAAGGAACTGCAGGCCTCACTTGCCTCAGTTAAGGTCAGCGTTCATGCCTCCACCATCAGGAAAAGACTGGGCAAAAATGGCCTGCATGGCAGAGTTCCAAGGAGAAAACCACTGCTGAGCAAAAAGAACATCAAAGCTCGTCTCAATTTCTCCACAACACATCTTGATGATCCCCAAGACTTTTGGGACAACATTCTGTGGACCGATGAGACAAAAGTGGAACTCTTT